>APFE031421739.1:71233-110102 GCA_000404065.3 Pinus taeda | reverse complement strand
ATCGATAGCTACTTGACCATGTTGGGCCTCACCAAAAGTGATGCGGATGAAAACCTATACCATAAAGTGGTGGAAGGTAAGTTCTTAATCATCGTGCTATATGTTGATGATTTGATTCTGACAAGGATGATGAGTGGATCAAGTCTTGAAAAGAGGATCTTGAAAAAGAGTTTGTGATGAAGGACATGTGGCTCATGCATTAATTTATGGGCATGGAATTATGGTGGGGTGATCAGGAATTTTTTCTATCTCAGGGAAAGTATGCCAACAAGATACTTAGGAGATTCTACATGGAGAGAAGCAAAACCATAGAGACTCCTCTAGTAGGTAACTGGAGGAAGGAGGATGCTTCATGGAAAGTAGTGGAAGCTATTGCTTACAAGAAGCATGCGGTATAGTCATGTATTTTGCGAATACACGACCTAATATGTGCTATGAAGTTAACCGGCTTAGTCAAGCGATGGTTAGGCCTACCAACTTGTATTGGAATGCAGAAAAGCATGTGTTGAGAAACATCAAGGGTAGTACTCAGTATGGATTATGGTACAAATGAATAGAGGTTGTGAAGCTTCAAGGCTCGACGAAGAAGATTTGGTAGGGAATTTATCTGACATGAAGAGAACATGAGGAGGGATACAATATTGGGTCAATAGCTATTTCTTGGTACAATAAGAAATAAGGATCGGTTGCACTCAGTTCAATAGAGGTAGAGTACATGGTAGCTAGTGTTGAAAATAGCAACAATAAATGATAAAAATTAAAGTTCTAAAAATAACACTACTATAAATAGCATTTTGAGATACATTCCAATTTTACATAGTCCCTGAACTAAAATTGAGAATTAAAATTCGAATTTGATCTTAGCAGTTGTTTGTAAAATAATTAATTAATAAATCTTAGGTTAATTGGTCCTAGAAAATCAAACATGAAGTCTATGTGAATACATGCAATAGTTTCTCCATTGATTGAGGAATTTATCCCTTGATTAAAGATGATCATGATGAGTTGTACTTGATTTATAATTAGTTAGCTCAGATACCTAAGTTAAGTCCAGTGAGATTAGTTCAAATAGTTCGTTGAACAAATTGTGAGTTCAGTTAGTTAATGCATGCATGCATGCAACTATTGCATTTCAAATAACTAAATATTCTCTCATAAATAACTCATGCAAGTTAGTTGAGTCCAAAACCCAGTTGAGATCAGATGATGGTACAGTGTACTATCAGTTGTAGGAATATTCCATTGAGGATATCTCTTGCATGTAGAAAGAATTCATTCCTTGTAGATTGCACAGTTACTTTTGAGCTTGATGAGTGTGTGATCAGGTCAATTCACATAGGTGGCAGCGTTGGACCCCAAGAGAAATTGCGCAAGGAAATAGGAGGCTTGGAGGGCTGAGGGAAGGCATATCTTGTGTCTATTCAGTCTGTGAGCTGTATTGAAGGATTGTACTGAGAGTAGGATAGCTTGTAAGCTAATGCTTTCTGTAATCTGGACATATTTCCACTTGTATGATACTACATAGATCATGGTTTTCAGCTAAGGCTTTCCCCAGAGTATTCTTCTCTGTTCATGTGTGATTTCCTTCTCATTCTTAGTTATATGCGTTCTATTTGATCTTGCTAAAAATCAATTAAGATTCCGCAAGTTTGTTGTAGAAGTAGATCTTGTATTTTTCTTTAGTATATTGCATAATCTGTTGATCTATAGTGGGGAATTCTACATGGTATTAGAGCATAGGTGATCAAAGTAGAGAACAATATACAAAGAGGGGATAATTTTGAAGTTTCAGGCTCTTGATTATAGAATTCAAATTCTTATCACATCTCAAATTTCACCAATGGAATTCAACGGTTTAAGGCTCGAGTATGCCCTTTATGGCAGCTCAAATTATATAGCCTGGAAGGATCGCATGGAAGCAGTATTAGAGGACAACGGTCTAAAGGAGTTCATTGATCAAGAAGTCCCCAAGATAGAAACGACTAATGCTATAGAATTGGTAGAATGGAAGAAATGTGTGGCTAGAGTGAGCAGAACCCTCATGGAGGGAGTTTGAGACCACATTGTCTCGAGCCTCCATGCTAAGGAGACACCATTTTCAATGTGGAAAACATTGAAAGATCTATATCAAAACAACAATGATTAGAGGAAGCTGGTGTAGAAACACAAGCTTTAGAAAATGAAGTGTGAAAGGGGCGACACGATCTCTAGATACCTGAACAAGCTCACCACCTTCAGGGATGAGCTTGGAAGTGTAGGGATCACAATAGCCGATGAAGACACGGTGAGCCTTGCTCTCCTTGGTCTTCCTAAGAGTTGGCATAGCTACCAAGATTTGGTTAATGGAAGAGAGAAACTGCTAGTTTGGGAATGACTTTGGTTGGATCTGATGCAAGGGGAGATAAGAAGAAGCACCGGAGATGGATCTTCATCAAAGCAAGATGATGAAGAAAATCTAGCCTTCACGAGTAAGGTGAGGAAATGGAAAGGGAAGGCATCCCATTCCAAATCCATATCTTCCCATGGTGGGAAGAAGTTTGACAAATCGAAAGTGTGATTCTTTCATTGTC
The DNA here is from genome assembly GCA_000404065.3 of Pinus taeda. Classification (NCBI taxonomy): domain Eukaryota; kingdom Viridiplantae; phylum Streptophyta; class Pinopsida; order Pinales; family Pinaceae; genus Pinus; species Pinus taeda. The sequence goes on along the minus strand of APFE031421739.1, from coordinate 107,532 downwards.
ATAAGGTGGGCCATTATGCTATGGATTTTCCATAGAAGAAATCCAAGAAGGGATCCTTAAAGGGATCAGCTGGTGAGGCACTGGCTTCACAGTTCGAACTAGATTTCTCTCTCATCACATGCATGGTTTCATCCATGGTGGGATGTTTTTGGTACCTTGATAGTGAAGCTTCTTTTCACATGTTCGAGGGCAAGAATATTTTTAGTACCCTGGAGGAGAAGGGTCTCCAGATGCGGATTGAGATGGGCGATGATGGAAAGTACAATGTTTTAGGTGAAGGTACAATTGTGTTTTAGAGGGAGCATGGAGCTCCTCTCACCTTGACTGATGTAAAGTCTGAAGAAGAAACTTGTGTCTGTCGCTATGCTATAGGACAAAGGCTATGATGTAGTCTTTAGTAAAGGAAAAGTATTCATGAAGCATATTGGTATTGGACAGACCAAGAGGATTGGGATTCGAGTAAAGAATCTCTAAAAGCTGGAGGTAGATGACTGTGCTGCATTGAATTCCAAAGCAGAGTTGGTGCATAGCCAAGATGTTGGCAAGCTATGGCATAGAAGATTGGGCCACTTGTACCATGGGGCCTTGAAGATCATGCAACAGATTTCTACCAGACTACCCAAGGGAAAACTGGAGCAGATGGATACATGCAAAGCTTGTACCTTGGGTAAGTATGCAAAATATTCCCTTTAGGATCGAGATAGTAGAGCTAGAGCAATCCTGGAGTGAGTTCACACAGATGTGTGGGGACCATTCTCTACAGCCTCCACTGCTAAACAAAGGTACTATGTTATTTTTATTGATGATTTTTCTCGCAGATGTTGGATCTAATTTATGCAAATGAAGGATCAAACCTTCTTAAGGTTTTGTGAGTTTAAAGCCTTCGCAGAGAAAGAATCTGGAAAGAAAATAAAAGCCTTGAGTAGCGACAATGGTGGAGAGTATGTCTCCCAACAGTTTAAGGACTTCTGTGCAGCAGAAGGAATCAAACGAGGGTTGACGACACTCCATAACCCACAGCAAAATGGGGTGGCCGAAAGGAAGAATAGATCGATTGTGGGAGCAGCTTGAGTGATGTTGCATGACCAAAGCCTACCACTTCATTTGTGGGTTGAGGCATACAATACAACAATATACTTGTAGAACAGAAGCCCGCACCATATACTAGGAATGGAGACACCTATGGAGGCCTTTTCTAGGAAGTGCCAGATGTGAGTCAGTTTAGGATCTTTGGATCATCGATTTATTTCCATGTGACCAAAGATGCTTGAAAGAAGCTAGATCGAATAGTTGAGTTGGGGATACTTGTGGGGTACATTGATAAACCCCACAACTATCAGGTGTTCCTGCCTACCAGTCAGAGGACAGTGGTATGCAGAGATATGAATTTAGACAAGTAGAAACCCATGCAAGTATGACTTGAGAGAGAGCTCAAGTTGGATGCAGATGAGGAACTTTCAGTTCCTAAGGAGGAGGAGGCTTAGGTTGATGTGGAGCAGCCACATCTAAAGGATCTGAGAGTTGAGACATCCACTCATGTTGAGTCTTCCAGAGATGGATGGAAATGCTCAAGGGAAGATAACAAGTTGATGATGGATCCGCGAGAGGATGTGGGATAACCATCTTCTCAGTGCAGACAAAGGAGATCACCCGAGTGGTACACTAATTACATGGCCTTGGCTAGGGACTGTGTAGAGACTAAACCTTCTTCATTCAAGGAAGCAATGCATCAACCAGTCTGGGTTGATGCTATGGTAGAGGATTACGACTCTTTAATTTGGAACAGTGTGTGGGATGTTGTCCCAAGACCTTAGGACAAGTTACTGGTAAGTTCCCGATGGATTTACAAGGTAAAGCAGGCAGTTGATGGCAGTGTTGAGAAACATAAGGTAAGGTTTATTGCCCGTGGTTTCTCACAGGTCAAGGGGATTGACTATAATGAGACCTTTCCTCCTGCAGCAAGGTACTCATCTATCAGATTGATGTTGGCACTTTCAGCTCAGATGGGTTGGAAGACCCATCAGATGGATGTGAAGATCGCGCTCCTTAATGGGAAGATTGAGGAAGAGGTGTACATTGAGTAGCCGTAAGTTTTTGATACCTTCGCTCATGAATCACATGTATTTCGACTAAAGAGGGATTTCTATGGGCTTAAGCGAGCACCTCGTGCTTGGTACACCAGGATCGAGAGTTGTTTCACCAGGTTGGGCTTCACCAAGAGTGAAGTAGATGTGAACCTTTACCACATCATGGTAGAAGGTAAGCCATTGATCATTGTTCTTTATGTGGATGATATGATTTTAACAGGTGATGATCAGTTGACCAAGTCTTGTAAGGAGGACCTTGTAAGAAAGTTCGAGATGAAAGACATGGGTTTTATGCACTACTTTCTATGCATGCAAGTGTGGCAAAAAATGGGGATGTATTTGTGTCTCAAGGCAAGTATGCCAATGAGATACTCAGGAAGATGCTACTATTTATCGATAGCTTGTGGGTTCACTGATGTATCCATTGAACACATGACCAGACTTATGCTTTATAGTGAACCGGCTAAGTCAAGCTATGGTTCATCCTACAAAGTTCTTTTGGAAGGCAGCGAAGCATGTGCTGAGATACCTCAGACGCACTTCCCACTTTGGATTGCGGTACAGACGGACAGAGGGAGTGAAGCTCCAGGGCTTCACAGATGCAGATTGGGTAGGGAGTCCATCAGACCACAAGAGCACTTTGAGAGGAATCTTCAACCTTGGTTCAACTATAGTTTCCCGGTACAACAGGAAATAGAGGTCAGTTGCACTTAGCTTAGTAGAGGCTGAATACATGCCTACCAATTAGGCAGCATGCAAGACCATTTGGATGCAGAAGATTCTAGTGGGATTGTTTGGTTAGAGAATGGATCCAACTGTGATCTACTATGATAATTAGAGTTGTATCAAACTCTCTGAGAATCCAGTTTTTCATGAAAGTTCCAAGCACATTGATATCGAGTATCATCATCTTCGAGACTGTGTGGTGAAGAGGATCATGTTGTTGCTATATGTTTCGATCGAGGAACAGGATGTAGATATTCTGACTAAGGAGTTATCAAAATGCAAGTTCGAGTTCCACAGAGATAAGATCAGGGTGACTAATAATCCATTTCTTGTTGAGAGGGAGTCTCGAAAATAGCAGCAAGAAATGCTAAAAATAGAAGTGTTAAAAATAGCACTGCTATAAATAGCATTTTAGGATACATTCCAATTTTAGTTAGTCCTTAAACTAAAATTGAGAATTAAAATTCGAATTTGATCTTAGCAGTTTTTTGTGAAAAAATTAACTAATTCATCTTGAGTTAATTAGTTGTGGAAAATCAAACATGAAGTCTATCTGAAGACATGCAACAATTTCTCCATTGATTGAGGAAGTTATCCCTTGATTAAAGGAGATTGGGATGAGTTGTACTTTGAGTTGTAATTAGTTAGCTCATTTAACTGAGTTAAGTCCAGTTACATTAGTTCAAACAATTTGTTGAACAAATTGTGAGTTCACTTAGTTAATGCATGCATGCATGTAAATGATTCACTTTAGATAATTGAATATTCTCTCATAAATAACTCATGCATGTCAGTTGAGTCAGAGACCCAGTTTAGATCATATGATTGGACAATGTACTATCAGTTGCAGAAACATTCCAGTGAGGATATCTCTTGCATGCAGAATGAATTCATTCATTGGAGTTTTCGCAGTTACTTTTGAGTTTGATGAGTGTGTGATGAGTTCAATTCACATAGGTGGCAGCATTGGACCCTAAGAGAAACTGTGAAAGGAAATAGGAGGCTTGGAGGGATGACGGAAGGCATATCTTGTGTCTATTCAGTCTGTGAGATGCATTGAGGGATTGTATTGAGAGCAAGATAGCTTGTCAGCTAATGCTTTGTGTAATCCGGACATATTTCAACTTGTATGATAATACAGAGATCGAGGTTTTTAGTTGAGTCTTTCCCTGGAGTATTCTTTTGTGTTCATGTGTGATTGCTTTCTCATTCTCAGTTATATGTGTTCTATTTGATCTTGCTCAAAATTGATTAAGCTTCTGCAAGTTTGTTGTAGAAGTGGATCTTATATTTTGCTTTAGTATATTGCATAATCTGTTGATCTATAGTGGGAAATTATACAACTAGCTGGACAACATGTGAGGCCATCTAGATGAGGAATATTCTGGTTAGTTTGTTTGGTCAACAGATGTATCCAACTGTGATTTACTGTGATAGTAAAAATTGTATGAAACTCTCTAAAAATCCATTTTTTCATGATCGGTCCAAGGATGTTGATATCTAATATCATCATCTTTGATATTGTAATGAGGCGGATTATGTTGTCGAAGTACATTCACATGGAGGAGAAAGATGTTGACATTTTGAAAAAGGCACTGTCAATATGTAAATTCTAGCTTCGGAGAGGCCAGATTGGCATAGATGATAATCCATTTCTTGCTGAGAGGGAGCATTGAGAAATGGAAACAATAAATTCTAGTTTAATTTGTCCTTAAATTAAACTAAGAATTAAAATCAAATTATATTCTCATAGCAAATTGTAAATAGTTAATTAAGTTTCATTGACTTAATTAGCCTAGTAATTTCGAGTTCGAATTATTTCTTTAGTTGTGTATATGTTCTCCTTGATTTTTAGGGGTCCAAGATGCATTTATTTGAGATGTAATTATATAACATAGAATGACTGAGTTATGGTCAACTAAACTAGTTCCAACTATTGGTGGAACTAGTAGAGGTCTAGTAGTGAGTTGGTGCACTAGTGCATCCTCAATGCTACTTGAGTTAACTGAACATTCCCTCATGAGAAACTCATGCATATCAGTTCATAGAATGACCCAATTGAGAATAGAGAGTAGGGACAATGTACTATTAGTTGCATGATTTTCTGAGTTTTACATATCAGGCATGCAATTAGAGAAGGACCTAAGTTTGGATTGTGTTGTTTTGGAAGCATGATTTCCCAATTATTATGGTTTGATCCTCTAAGGAATTCTGCATGAAAATAATTTATTGGTAGGTAGGAGAATTGTCTAAGACTTGGTTATAGAGGGCTTGTGAGGTAGGGAGTTGATCATACCTGTGTAGGAATTATACTTGTGAGAACAAGCTTTGCATTATCACTCAGATTTATGATAATGCAATATAGATAGTCAGGGATTTGAACTGTAAGCTTTACCTAGAGAAATATTATATTATGTTCCATTGATTATCTTCCTCCTATTTATTATTTTTTTCATCGATCTATGGTTTCTGCCGTTGAATAAGTAGAGTAGATTTTTTCTTTTGTATTAGTAAATTACATGAGCTGAGAATCTATAGGAAAATATACACTGGGTTGGATTTTTCATTCATTAATAAGAGGTTGTCTCTTTGATATCTTATGTGTAAATGTAATGGTTTATATGTGGATTCTATGGTTGATGTATCCTTGATATTCTTGTTGTTATAGTGCTTGTTATAATCATGTATTATGATAGTGATGATGTATGGATCTTCTCAGGTTTTTATTTGTAAGCGAATGAATAATGTATACGTGACCTAGTAGATGATAATGAAATTAATAATATAAGGGAATAATTCTTCTTAGCGATTCTTAGATAAGTACGACACCCCTATGCTTAAATATGTTGTTTACACCTGTAGATTACATATTTGTGATATGTTTGACAAAATGTCTATTATGGCTAGTAGGGGTCCAGTGAAGCCCTTCTTCAAGTAATTTCATTTGTATCACCATTCCCTTTTTATCTTTTTGTTCTGAAGGTGTCATTTAGTTTTGGGTAGTGACTTGGCTTTGGGCTTGAAAAAGTGGCTCAAATCTCGGGGACGCTGGCACATCACTGAGAAAAATATTCCCTAGACACTGGTATTCCATGTTGTGAGAGCATCCAAAGCCTTCTGGAAGCATGAATTCCCATATAATGGGAGCGTCTAGGGGTTAATTGGTCTAAAAACTTAATGTAACTTAGGGGCTAGTTACCTGAGTGGTTGAGATGGTTCCTAGGAATCCTATAGCTTATGTGAAAGGTATGTATGTTGTGTTTTTGTTGATTTCACTTACTTAAGGTCACATAGGACGTTGAATCCCATCATTGTAGCCACTTGTCATATGTTTACCCCAGTTTATAGGCTACTTGGGTAGATGTGAGAGGAAGGTGTTACACTATTATGTTAACTTTGTTTAGAATAGAGCTTGCATTTTTAAATACAATAGCCATTGTGAATAACTCTCCAGTGGAAAATATGTTTATGGAAAATAACATGCATTCACATGCATAAGTATAAAATATGTTGTGTTAATCCCTTTGTAATAGAAAACATAATATTAGGAACAAAGAAAATTTCTTGTTGGGCTAGTTCTCTTGAAAGCTTATTATGCATTTTCACTCATAAGATTAATGTCTAGTATGTTAGCTTTCCTTTGGAAAGAATATGAAAATACATGCAAGATTATGTTAGTGTTTTTTTGGAAAGATGATGCTTGGTAGTTATTTTCTTGTTACTAATATATGAGAAATGATGCTAAAGAATACATTTCATGACATTATGTTTATGTTTTATGCATGCATACAAATATATGTTGAAGCGTCACTAATAAATATTGATTATTGGTTCATTAATATTTTATCTAATCACGAGATCAAGTGTGTTGGTGACAACAATGGAGGGAAAGCATGGTGACTTATGGAAAATATAGTTCATGTTTAATATTAAGGCAAATAAATATTTGTTGGTCCATGCAAATTGACGAATTCCAATTGGAGGATGATCCTCTGATGGAAAGAGTGAGACAAAAAAATAGAATTAAGGATTTGTGGGTAACTAATATGATGTTGATAGTAATATCTTACATCTAGTTATGTTTCATTTAAGATGATTTTTATATGGAATATTTTATCCCAATGGTCAAGGGATGGACTCCCTTATAACCATTGAGTGAGGGGTGAACACCCTCATGAGCGTTTAGTAATAATGTTAAATGTTTGTTGGTTTTCACCGTATGGGGTTTGTAGGGTATATTGGTGTCTAATGATGTGATGTTTATATTATGAATTATGTAATTTACTAATTGAGTTAAAAGAATCATGGAAATGAGTCATATTTATAGCATGAAATTTAAGTTAATGTGCTACAATGATGACAATTAATGGTTTTGTAATTCTCTATGCCTTTACTAAATATTTCTCTATGTAATGTTGATGGTTATGATAATGATCTATATGGAATGTAGAAATTAATTTTGAAAGTTACAGATTTATAAATTCTAAACAAATTTCCTAATTCCATGTATTTTCCTATGAGGTTACTGAGGGATGTTACAAAAAGCTTATAGGGATCCACAACGTTTATCCAACCTAGCTTCGGGGACTAGTAACTCAGGCCACCAAGGACTCTAGAGAATTTATCCCAACCTAGGCTCCAGGACTAGTAATGCTAGCCAATTCGTTCTAGGGATTCCATATCATTTGTTGCAACCCGCATCCATAAGGAATTATCAGCACAAACCAAAAAACAATCAAGTGAAAAAACTCACAACATGTTGGCTATCTACGAAATGGAAAGGAAAGGTTAAAGCCATTGTCAATCTAACCAAACCTCCATGTCAATTACAAGACATGACCAGAAAACCACATGTATCTACCATGCATGCTTAAATCAACAAGAAAATCACACACACAACCTATTACCTGCAAAGGAATCCAATTTTAGTTTTTGATCCACATGTTCCATTACACTTTCTCACTTTCCTTTTCCTAGGGAAAATTTTAAGCATGGAAGTTTATCTTAAAGTTTAGCAACCTTAGTGAATGTTAATAGTCCTTAATATCCAAATTTTAAAATGTTTGATGACAATTTTGTAAAAATGTTTAGATTTCAAATTATTTTATATTAGAAAATATATAATATTAGTGATATTTAAAGTAAAATTATTTTATACTATAAAATTTGGGCGAATTTATTTTTAGAGAAATGGTAATTGGAGAATCTATTTTTGGAAAAAGCATGGATTATTAACCCACCTATGAATATTAGCCCCTAGACTTTTCCTTACCTTTTCCTTCTTTCTCCAAATACAATGTATTCCAAAGTGCTCCAAGAATACTCTAAGTGTCCAAGAGTATGATGGAAAGAGAGAATAGAATAGATCTCAAAGCTACAACTAAAAAAAAAGAAGCCATCAACTGATCCTTAGAATCCTTTTAATCATTGAGGCATATAGTTTCTTCATTTTTCTTTCAATTTATCTCTCATGCAAATATGTGTCTCTTCACCTTCTTTTTCCCCTATCTTCTTTTATTTAATAAATAAATGTCAGTTAATTCCTCTTTGCCTTTTCCAATGTCTTTGCCAATTTCCTTATCCATAAATGAACAAAAAGTGACAACCACTAGGATTTTTTTTCCCACTATTCAACCTGGAATACATGTCCCATGACCTTGGTCTTATTTTCTTTTTCATGAAAATTGAATGAGGGGATGCTACAATTTCCATTGACTTTATGGGATGTTTACCAACAACCTGGAATGGATATGGCAACCTGTTCATAGTAATTGATATGCTCTACAATATGTGTGGTTTCACTCCCTGCATAAAGACCATTAGTGGGAAAGAAGAAACAAAATTGTTCTTTAAACATGTCTGGGTGCACTTTGGAATACCAAAGAGCCTTGCTTAAGATAAGGATATAATATTTATTAGTGCATTCTAGACTACATTGAGGGAGAAGATGGACATAAAGTTATAGAGTTCTATAACATTCCATCCACAAAAAAATGGGTAGGCAAAAGTAGTCAGTAGGACTTTGGTGCGACCTCTAAGAGGATAAAACTAGAAGCACCCAAAGAACTGGGATGCAAATGTGTTGTAAATAATACATTCTTACAATAGAGGAATCCACACTTCTCCAGGAAATTCCCCATTTGAAACTTGTTTTGGATATTTTCCACCTTCAACTTTGGATATTGCATATGGGAAGTAAGGAGGAGTGAGGGAAGATCTTACAAGAGATGCTTTGAGGGTTGAAAATTTATAGAGAAGGTCAAGTATATCCATCTATAGTTACAAGAAACACTACATAGGTTGCATGAGAAGTATAAGCCCATGAAAAATTAATACATAATAGTGATATCATTCAAGTTCAGAGATAGAGTATGGCTACAATTGAACAAGGAGAGGTTGTAGTGGCCTGATAATGAAATCAAGGTTCCAAGTTATCTTCCCTTTGAGATACTAGAAAAGGTGTTTAATAATGTCTATTGAATTATTTTACCACCATATATGTGCATTTAATTAGTTGTGAATGTAGAGAATTTAAAACTCTATGATCCTTCCATGCAAGATTCAGAAGGGTCATAGTTCCTACCTTATGTGGAGTATTTGGCACCAAATACTCTAGAATAGTTGACATAAGATACAATTTTGCAGACTATAGGACAACAATGGCATGACCTTTGTTAGATTGGGTTGAAGGGAGAACTTCCACGGAATGTTTAGTAGAATCTTTTGGGGACCAAACGCCTAAAAAAATGGCGAGATGTCATCTATATTCTATCATTATATTTATTTTAATCCATCCCAATGCATTTAGACTGGAAAAATTGGAGGAATGAACTCATAGGAATGCTTCTACTCGCAAGACCCAGTTTGACAAAACAGCGTCTAAAACTGTCAAGGAGAATTTTGAGGCATCAAACAATTTTTTTAGGGGTAAGAATTTGTGACGATATCTCCACACCTTTTCATGCTAATATATTTCCACCAATGCAATAATTGCATCAATCAAAGTATCTATGTGAATGTTATGCCAATCAGAAGTTGGCCTTCTTGTTTTCACCACCAATGTTTCAGAGGGTTCCGCGTTAGCCCCCATTATTAGTGGGAAATGGGCTAGCCACATGATTTTGACTTAAAATACTCCATAATATTCTATATTGTAACTCTAAGCAAGGCTTGAGGTAGTCAAACTTAACTACAAGTAGGATTTCAGGTTGTGTTGTAATCAAGTCACTAGGTGGAAGTTGCATTCCATTCTTTTCAGTGTATTTGTTGCATAAACAGAAAAAATAGCCAGGAGGGATAGGAGGTGGAGCACACTAAGAGAATGTATGCATTGTAGCAGCTCATGGTCCATGAACAATACTTCTTTGTACCCATGACCATATTTCAAAATCGAGAAGGAGAGCAGAGTGACCTCACCTTCCAGCTGGGTTTTTCTCACGAAAGGGTTTCCCAAATCATATATTTTGTCTTATGTGTGTGTGAGAGAGATTTTATTTTGTCAGTCTCTATTTTTTGTATAGTTTCCATTTCCATGCATGCACTAGTTAAATAAACTCTATAGGTCTGAAATTTTTAAAACTGTAATAGTGTATAATTTGATATTTTTCGTAAAATATTATTAGATTTTTTGTGATAAATTGTCTAGTGGAATATCTGTGACACTTTATTGATCATTTATGATTAACAAAATATCCTCCACTAGTAAGTATAACTCTCCTTAGTATTTATTTGGTGAATTGACGTGTAATCAACATTAGTTTTTGTAGCATTAGACAAGTGTTCTAGTCTCGACTTTGGTCAAAGAGGGAAAAGGACACAAGATATATAAAACCTAAAAAACAATTCTAGGAGAAAACACTTAGAGATAGCTCAATTGAATTAATGGTTCAATAATTAAATATTTCCTAAATATAACTTAGGAAAAGTGGTTAATTAACATCAATTAATTGAGAAAGGTGAGATTGATCTAGAAACTCACACAAATTGAGATTGAGATGATCTTATCCATTGATGGGAATATAATCATGACTTTTATTTCTCCAATGGGATATTATAAGAGAAGGATGATGGGGATGGGGAAGACACACTATAAGTGTTAATTTCTTGGTAGATCGATCTCTCCATTTATAAATATCAAGAAAGGGAGAGAAGTTCAATCGCAAAGGAGAGAAGTAGTGGGATTGAGGGAGTAGTAGGAGAGCATTCCAGTAGAGATTACCAATAGTAGAGTAGTAATACAGGAATGCCAAATTTTTTCTACAAGTAGGATGAATAGTGAATGCAAGCCGCCAAAACCCCAGTGGGAGTTGCCAAAAGAGATTTTTTAGTGTTGTCGGAGGTGACATCAATGTCCAATAGGCCAAGAAAAGTTTTTCCAGTAGTAGAGGGAACCAAGATAACTCACTTCGATGTAAGCTAGCAGTTTGTACGATTTTCCCAAGTCCGAATGTGTGAATTCCTAGAGGCTTTGTTTCTTAGTGGGGTTTGAGGAGGTCCAACGAAGGCCGAGATAATTTCTAGAAGGGAGAAAAAATTTCTCCAAATTATTTTCGTAGATATTTTGTTGGAGGATTGACAATATGGTGTAAGATTTATACTTAGAAGTTTTACTTCTACATGATAATAGTAATAATAATAATAAAACCCTCAGTTGTTTCATCGCTTTTCCCACATTGAATTTTTCTACGGACATCTATCTAAAAATAACGGTGTCAATTTTATTGTGTGTTCATTTATTTTCTCAGTTCTAGTTTTTATTTTCCACAATAATTTAATATTCAAGGAATTGAGGTGTGGTTTATTCATTGTTTGTCATAGAAAATAAACTACATAATTAATCAGTTACAAGAATAAATTTTGAGTTTCTATATTCAAGGAAATTGTCACATGGTATTGGAGCTTAGTTGAAGACATATCAAGAGCCTAGAAGCCAAGGATAAGTTTTGTGGCTTTAGAAGGAGTCTTTGAGTAAAATTTCCTTATTTTCACAAAGATCCAGCTAGGTAGTGTGAATTTCTAGGAAGGGGTTTGGTTTCTAGTTGCAGGTGCAAGGAAAGTTTGAATAGACCAATCAAAGTTGTAGTAGGTGGTGGATTTGTTGGAAAGCATTTTCGATGAGAAGATAAAAAATTTCATTGAGTAGATATGGATGAATTTATTTTGCAGCAGTAGAATCAACGTCGAGTGGAAGTGTAAAGCACACACAAAAGGTGAATTCTATTTTCCTTAGAGGATTTCAAGATCCAGGTTTAGGAGGAAATCCATAATTTCTAGTTGGAGAAAGTCATGTGATTTTTCTAAGAGCAGCTAGTTCAAGTTACCAAGATTTCAGATCATGTGTAAGTTCTAGGAGAAGGACATATGGAAGGTTGAATGATTGGTATAAGTTAGTAGTTGAAGGAATTGAATTGTTCAAAGAAGGATCCCCAAGGTAGAAAAAATAAGCTTTGCACATTCCTTAGGGAGTGTGAGTAACAACTAAGTAGGAGTAGCAAAGCTATAAGGAAGAGAGGGAATCTTGAACGAAAATTCCAATTTCATTTTTGCAAAAAGTTGCCTTACCAGGACTTCAAGATTAGGACAGGCTAGATGGAGCCTGAAATTATTTGATCTTGAAAGCCAGAATGTCGTTCCTTCTATATGAGGATGTTCTAGAGATGTACGCAGAAAGAGTTATTGGTGTGCATATAGAACTGTAGTATCTATAGAATTACAATAAGAAGATGGAAAAGGAAAATTGGTTGATCCTTGATGGAATTCAAGATCATATAGTATCACACTTGGAAACCAATAACACAACCAAATAAATGTGCGATGCAGTTTCCATGATTTTCCATATTCTTTTCAAGAACCATAAAATGTTCTTAAAGGGGAATTTGAGGACCACCAAGATGCATAAGCAAGAAGGGGTCACTCCTTATCTCACTGGGATTCATAATGTATTAGATGAACTTATTGCAAATGGAGAAGCACCTCAAGAGAGTGAGTTTATGTGTACAACTGTCAACAATTTCACCCCAAAGTGGGCGACTTTCATTGAAAGCATCACTGGATGAGATAATGTATTGGGTTGGGATCGATTATGGGAAGGTTTGACCAAGGAGATTAGGATTTCTCTATTTGAGAGAAATATCAATGGCAGTAATAGAAAAGGACCAAATGATGTGAAGGAAGAAGAGAATGTACCCCTTGCATCAAAAGTGAAGGTAAATTAAGGTCCCAATGAGGGATACGACTGACAAGGAGGAGATAAGAAAAATAAGGATATGTCAAAGATGAAGTGCTTCAAATGTGGTGAGTTTGGTCACTATAATACTATAACACCGCTAGAATTTGCATTTAAATAATTCCTATTCCTATACATTAAACTATTATGGGAATTAATGGTGAGGGAATTCATGATGAGAATTATGTCATGATTTATCTCAATTATTACTATTGATTTAATAAATAAATTGAATGGAAATATTCAAGAAATAGCACCAGAGTGTAGAATACTTCTTTCTAGCTTAGAAAAGTTGTGGTGAGCCTTTCCTAAACGTATCCCACAAAATCCTTGGGAGAAAAGTAAAATAAAATAAATTAACATAATCAGAGAGAAATATTATTTTAATTGTGTATTTGGAGAGAAATACTAAGTGGGGTGGAATAATGCATCACCAGAGAGAAAAGTGTGGTTGAAAGAAAAATAAAAGTATATTTTTAAAATAAAAAACTAAAACAAAAAGGCATAGGAAAAAACATTGGAAAATTTTATAAGAAGCACATTTCTAAAGTATGTTCGGGAAGAAAATTTTAAAAGAACCACCTACGAATCAATGAGGGTAGGATTCCTTGTAGAAAGAAGTTTGAGCTTGGGGGGAACTATTCAAGATAGTTCATGGTTTGGTGGAAAATCCTCGGCTCCTGAATGTTTCTCAAATGACTTGTTACAGTCAAATTATTGTGATTTTATCATTTATACATTGAATTATTTATATTTTAGTGTTTATTTTCTATTAGGAATTCTATCTCATTCTAATGAATTTGTTAAATTATACAGAATATCATGATGGTGGCTAATTAGAGTAAATTTTTTTTAATAATAATTCATACAATAGACGAATAACTTTTTATAAATGGAATTGTTCGTATGTGGTATTATATTTAAATACATATTGAGAAACTATATCAATTAATAAGTTGCATTCAAAATTTAATTATTCTCTAATTCTTGTAATTGTTTGGATATGGTACTTTACTGAATTCTATATTCGAAAATGTGTGAACATGGTGAAAGGGGAACACATGCAAAGATAAATTAAATAATTAAGAAAATATTTGTGACTTAACTTGTTTTAATATGTTTGAAATCAAGACCTAGATTTGAGAAGGGAAAATTTTGTATGTGCATAGTTATAACGTTCCATGTTAAATAAATTGAATTTAGGGATTATATGTCGTAAATTGCGCAAGGGTATGATATTGAAATAAATTTTATGAGAAGTCTTATTAATAGAATTTCATGTTAGACAATCTAATGATCATACTAACCATTCATTAAGAGGAAACTAAGTATTCCAATTTACCACTCGATTTTCTTTGATTGACAAACAACAAGTTCTGGAAGTTTTAGTGTCACAATTCTATTCATAAGAGTACATATGAAATTCAACTATGATGAAGAATTAAATTGAAATCAGTAAACATAGAGGTGAAAAGCTATATTTTGGAGTAGTTAAAAAAAAAATACTAGTTGAAACATAAAAATAAATGCTAAGGGATAACATGAAGCATATTTTTTTGAATAGGATTCTATATATAAGGGAATAACTATTTAATTTATAACAAGATATGGAATAGACAAATATTTTCCTACAAACAATAGAGTATCACCTCTTTTGAGACTCTAGAAAAGTAGATTAAATAGCCAAGAGAGAAATTACATGCCTACATTATGGCTTTAAATAATCTTAAATATTAAAATGTGAAGTGGTGGTATTTCCCATCTCACATAAGATAGTAAACTAGTTGAACAATTCAAAGGTATAGGAACATTATAGGGAGTAATCATTCCAACTTTAATTTCTCGTAAACCTACAAATAAGGACGGTAATGAAAAATAAAATAAAAAAGAAGGTGTTGAATATAAATACGTACGATGAAGTCGATTCTATCAAATATTCTTAGCCAACAAGAAAAACAAATGTCATAATATACCTATACTACTACACATAGGTAATACACCTAATATTAAAATGAGAACAAAAGTTTGTATGGGAAGGAATGTAAAGCACTATCGGGTGGACCAAACCAAACCAAAGCCTAGACATTTTCAATATAAATCTTAACTATTATTGGAATATAGAAATGAACTACCATCGTGAAATCTGTAAAGTAACACTAACATAACAACTAAGAAGAGATCAAAACAAGCCCTTATTGGAAGAAGCATGAGTTTATCATTATTTTTGAAGTATTTTCATAATTGTTTTATAAGAAATACCCACAATTATATTTCTATGATCACATAACAAAGAAAACACAGGAGCCAAAGACAGATATAAATAAGTGAACACTTTTTTCTAGGGGTAACTTTACAGTTTGTTATCACCGAAAAATTGATCATCTAACTTAATTGGCTAGATGGATCGAAGTACACCATGTAAAGCCAATTTTACCATAGTAAAATGGCTTTCACTGTGAGAAATTACTTGATAAACCACCTTGTTAAGTAATTTATAATTAAACCAATGAAGACTAATTAAATAAGTCACTATTTATTTAATTTTCTTCTAGGAATAATTAATTAAGCCATTGTTCAATTATTATTCCTTGACATATTTGACCCAATTATGAAAAATCAACAGATAAATTATTAATTATCTTATTTTTCTCTAGGAATATATAATTAATCACTAATTAATTATTATTCCTTATCAAATTTGACTAAATCCCCGAGGAATAAATAAATAAATAATCTTTTATTCTCTTACCATTTTTTGAGATGAAAATAAATTATTTTTTTATTATTTCTAAATAAAGGTTTAATTCTTTTCCCTTTTTACAAATATCAAAAATATTCCAAGTGTATTTCAGGATGGGTTAAAATATTTTGTTATAAATAGAAGGGTTTTCTATTCATTTTGAATTTTTATTATTTTCATTTTTACACTCATTGTTGTAACTCTAATTATTTTGATTGTCGCACACCATTTTTTGTTTGGTTTACACATTATAGAGGAGAGATACTCTACACAAGCTGAAGACGTTTGAGGATAGCCAAGAACCCATCCCATAGAGTGGGACTGGAAACATTTATTTGTTCCTTTCACACATTTTATAATAAAATCTATTCATTGTATATCTATTTTTCATTGGATGATTGGAGTTATTACTATTTCGTTTTGTTGTTTCACTATGATTGTGACATATATTTGAAGTTTGGTAGGTTTTGTCTCTATTAGTTGTTGTTGATCTACAATGTTTAGCAGCCATTTATATTGTTGATATTGTTTGTCATCCACAATCTTAAGTGGGTTCTTTTCGTACATATCTGAGAAGAAAACACTACAACACAGTTACAACAACTCACAAAGATAGAGAAAAAAACTGTAGGTATTACTTAAGAAATAACTTGCACAGTTCCATACAATAAAATAATAATAAAGTTTATGGGAATGATCAAAATAACAATGTGATTTCCCTTGGGAGAAAAAAAATATAGTTAATATTCACAAGAAACCCGAGGGTGTATGAACCATTCATTTAAAATTGCACCATGGTGCAGACCAGAAAGTGTGAGAATCATATTAGAAAACCAGAGATAAGCGAGAGGCCACCTGATTCAATTCAACGCTATCAAGGAATTTTTTTCCTAACTCGTAATTAAATTCCTCTGTAAGGGTTTTATGTTTATGGACTATGTACGAAACATGGAAACACATCACTCAAATTATGTGTATGGAAACAACCAGAGTAGGAGGACTGCATAGAGATAGACATGTGGCATAGTAAGAATAAATTAATCGAGAAACTAATTTCCTCAGATGTGTAGAGCAGAGCATATATTGAACTTCACATATACTTGTGACAACATAGCCAAAAGAGATAAGTATGAACGTGAGATAACAACCTAAAAGAGCTGAAAATGGCAGCGAATGGTGTATACTTACGGGGGGGGGTGTATTTTTCCATTCTTCCCCCCCACCGAGCAATGCAACCCTATTAGGGAAGGCATATGCTATAAAAGTATTGAGATTAACAAAACATGGTAGTAATAGTGCAAAGAGCCACACTAGCATTGAACGCCTCTATGGAAGCTAACAGGATCACATGATACTATGAGCCGAGAGAGAAAAAGGAAAAAATAAGAGAAGAATATAAACAAGAAAGGAATAAGGGTACCTTAACCTTTCCATTTTCCATGCATCCTTGAGATAGAAATACCACTTTGAGCTACATAACCGAAACCACAACGATGCATCCAATTATGTAACCAATAGAAAATAGAATAATTCCGAATTTAGAGTTTGTTTTAAAACTACCAATTTCAAAAAAAAAATGAAGAACCTATACCTATACCTGCACATCAATTTGGGGTGAAGGAAGCTTAAAAGAAGATTGAAGATAGAAGACATAGATGGACCACTCATAAGGGGTGACTTACCACCAGGAAAGAAAACAAATTTTGAAGTAGTCTAATACAAAATAGAGATAAAAAACCTATGAATACAATATCCAAGGCCCAAAATGAAGAACTATACCAGGTGTTTAAGTATAAAGAAGAGGAGGGACACGTCTACCACAAACCTGGAAGAGTTTCCAACTGCCAAGGTAACCCCATTCCTCTTGATGATAGCTTGGAAGTAGAAAGAATTTCACCAGCAAGAGAGTCATGTGAGAGTGAAAAAATTTCAAGCAAGGGTTAGGGTTTGAGAAAGGGAACCCCACTGTTAGATGGGAAATGGAGCAATCCTCGCCATTTGCATTAGGGTTTTCTGACATCCATGAGAAGATCACATGGCCTTGGTAATGTGGAAAATGAACCTTTCTGGAATGAAGCTTATACTAGCTTTCATTAAAAGCACCATGAAGTTTGAGTTAAATGTATGAAGGGATGTTCACCATACAATCAGTCAGATTATTAAATCAAACATGAAACCAACATCTCTCCCTATACAACCATATCCAATTTTTATTCCATAATAATATATGAAATAAATTATTTCAATATATTATTCACGTTATGAAGTGGAGGGTTGATTGGATACCAGGGCTAGCTTCCTTATTTTGCAATATAGTTCTAGATAAGGTACAAGTGGTAAATTTCATGGGATAGTGCAAGAACGAGAATAACAAAGTCTAAACACTCTGATGGATGTTTGGTGCAACAAAAAAAAGTGGAGGACAAGGTATAAATTATTTCTAAAAAAAACAATGACATATAAAAAGGGGTGTACGTCTGAGGTATGTGACATATGGTATCATAGTTGTAGGGTAAATGTTGAGGCCTATGGGCCAGCACACAACTACAAGAAACACATTATCATTTGATAAGATCAAACGTAGATGCAAAGAGGAGACATAGTGTCACACCTATAATATAATTGTAGGAAAGAGAAAAGAAGTTGAATACTGGACATAACTAGAAATAGCCAAATCCAAGAATGGTTTGAAAAAGTGGGATATCAATAGTTTTATAATTTCTATTGCTATATGTAGTACATGGGAGTTGTATTGTTAAGAAACTTTTGGTCTAAAGGTGGTGAAAGATACAATGTTGAATCCAACAAACTCAATAAATGGAATGAAATGAGGATATAAATCATTCAAATAGTTATTCTAAAAGGTGCAATGTTACTAGTTTTAATCTAGAAATTATGTCAAGGAAACATAAGTATTGGTGTGTATACTTCATTTAAGCTAAAAATAATGCAACCCCATTATACAACATATGACAAAATAAATGATTATACTAATACTGTCTAGATATTATGCACCAGAAATAAAAACTTAATAATGCAACAACAACATTACTCTATACATAACACTACCACAGGGAGGGAGAACCTCTTTCGTACATCTTGAGCTTGCAATCAAGGAGAAAAAAAAAATATATATAATTATATATATATATATATATAATATATATTACTGGAAAATAATGGTTATACAATGAGTTTTCTACGAACAGAATTATCTATTAGTATATAATATGGAAGCGCTTTAATGCTTACTAGGCTATACAAATTTCTACAATAATAGATTATTGTTTTCGATGTAAAAGGGAAAAGTGAATACAATGAGAACTTCTATTACAATTACTTTATTATACAAAATAGGATATGATATATAATAAGCTGGAGCCCCAAGGGTTAGCTCAATTGGTCAAGTCCCTATAGTTAGGTACTCAGTGATTAAGAGGTCACAGGGGCAATTCTCCTTGATGCCATTGGGGTTAGGCCCTACTAGTCTAGCCGATAGGCTTTAAAAGATTTCCTTCAAGGTTGATCTGCCCATATTTTTCCTAGGGAGAAAGAAATAATAAGTTGGTAGCATTATATATAACATTAGGACACCTTTAGTTGAGGAACTCAAGTCAGAAATATGAACTGTAATATAGGCCCGACGTAAAGAATGATGCTAATGATGTATTGGTGTGGATGGGGAGAAATAAAAAAGTAGTTAGTAAGCATTTCACAAGAAATGAAGTGAGGTATAAAATTCCTTGAATAAAATCTAGATATGCAAGTGTTAAAATGGGCATGCATTGATGGTAGATACCTTTAGTTGAGGATATCAACTTAGAAAGATGATCTGTAATCTAGGCCCGATGCAAAGAACGATGTTAATGATGTATTGGTGTGGATGGGGAGAAATTAAAAGATTAGTCAGTAGTAAGTATTTCATGGGAAATGAAGTGAGGTATAAAATTCCTTGAATAAAGTCTAGATGTGCAGGTGCTAGAAAGGTCATGCTAGATGGTAGAGCTGTAATTTATATATATATACTTTCTGCATAATATTGTGTAGTAAAGTAAATTGTGATATAATTTTGGTAGCCAAAAATATTGGATAATATATAGAACATATGTAGAATAACTATCAAATATAATATGACAATACTTGGCATTGGACTGTAAAATATCAAATATGGAAAGGAAACGACAATGTTACAAGAGTAGGAATAAAATAAATATTGAAGAATTGATTTCCACACACTAACATAAGTGACTAATATTCAAGTGTGTCCAGGAGAAAGTGGTACCAAAACCATAAACAAATTACTCCATATGAACTGGAGTCGAGAGGAATTTTTTTTATAAAAGAAGAATGATCCTAGAAGAAATTGGGATTATGTGAAAAGATAGATAAATATGCTATGATATATGAATCTAGGAGCTGAAATTCTAAATTGAGAAGGTTAGAAAATTATATAAGTAGGGTTTTTGACCCTGTGGAGAAGAAATAGGCAATGTATTCACAAAATACCAAACGCTCAAAGGCATATAAGTGTCAGTAGAAAATTATTTAAAAGAGATATTAATGAATCACATCCTACAAATATGAGTTAACAAAATACAACATGTACATAAAAATGAGTTTTAATACTAATCTTGTAACAACTGAAAAGATTTCTATCAAGAAAATACATGTTAAAATCATAATAGAAGTACAAGTATTCTAAAGGTTATACCCTTATGGCTAAGAATCAAACCACCATGGACGTCCTCGACAAGAATTTGTAGTAACACTAATAAGAGTTATGGAGGAAGTGATAATATCTTCCCAAGGAAATAGATAGATAACTTTGTGACCTCCTTGCTTGAATGACAAAACTGTTTTAGATACATAAGGAATGTAAGGTAAAGAAATTGTAACCAATAAAATCAGTGGAGAGAAGGTTACCTTGAGGAAAATGCAAATAGTCACCTATGTGAAAGACCTGCTAAGTATGTGAAAGATGTATACACGAGACGAAATAGAATATGACCATAAATTATTGGTGAAAGAAAAATCACTCACAAACATAACAACTTAAGTGGAATAATTGGAGAGTATCCAAATGAAGTAATAGTGATAGGGAGCTTATAATTGCTTAGAAAATAGGAAAAAAATGAAGGCACTTAGAAATAGTGTTAAGAAGATGATAAAACTATCGACTTTACACAAAAATGAATAAGATTAAAATGAACCAAAGATAAAACTAAAAGTGAAACATGTGATTCCTCAGGAATAATTGTAATAGACCTTAAAAAGGGTGAAGATAATCCTTGATTGATATTGGGAATCAAATGGGATCCAAATTCTATGGGATTAGATATCAGTATTGTAGTTTCAATGGAAATTTGACAAATTAGATACTTATTGAACCCAAAAATGACTATAAAAGTCGTCGATTGTAGGGATTTCACATGATAACTAGGGATGTTGGTACGAATTATGAGAGTAGCCTAACAAAGTAGTGGAACATGAAGAATAAAATTGTTGTTAAATCATAAAAAAAAAATTGTTGAGGTATGTTTTGTCTTAATAGATAAATAGGTGTGGAGTTATTTTGGAATTGATGGAAACAATTAGATTAACATACTATGTGTTAAAACAACGAAGGTACACCAAACTAAAATAAGCCAATGGAATGAGTAAATGAAATAGTGAATAAGGTGAAAAAAATGAAAGGTGTGTTGTGGATTATATTTGTTATTTGATTATATATGTAGGATTGTGTAATTCCTCATATTGCCGTGCATTTAAAGGTATGAAAGAAAATGGTGAAACCATAAAAATGGACTTGAATAAGTCCATCTTGGAATGAAATTGGCAAAACATAACAACCGTGGAATGGGCGAAGATAATAATATGTCCTACACCTAAGTATACATGAAAGATGTGTAATTAATATGATGGTATCAAAATACCAATGATGAAATAGAATGATACTAGTAATCCATGGATTATTATTTCTTTTACGACAGTGATATAGAAGGAAAAGTGGTAGTTTTAATTTCACATTACATGATTATTATGTTTCTTTACATAGCGATGACTAAATATACAAAAAAAGGGGCAGGGGTGGGGGCTTATAGTACTTATTGTGATGTTATGTCAATTATGCTAATCTTGTTGGGTGCATGTCGATAGTTTTGTGGGTCCAGGTTGAATGGATGTGTAATAACCATGGTCAAATTTTGATATAATAAAATTTAATAAAGGAAAAATAATAACCACAATTGATGGGAAACTTATTCCAAGCTAAATGTTGGGAAAAAGCATAGTGATGGGGATCACTTATGGTTTACTAATGGCTAGGAAAATTGGTAAAGGAAAGGGAAAAGGCTTTCGAAAGGCAAAATGGCATTTTAGCACATTCATTTATGAAAATAATGGAGATTAGGAGAAAAGGGAGGTGAAAGGTCATAGGTTTGGAGAGTGTGGCATACTTGAAGTTTTGGAGCAATAAGGTAATGAAAGAGCAAAAAAGCACAAGAGGACAATGGTATGAACAATGGCAACACGTTTTAATTGTAGGTACCATGTTGCATTTATGTTTTCTCACTAGTTTTGGCATGCATGGCATATGCATGTGGTTTATTGGTCATGATATGTCATTGGCATGGAGGTTTTCCTATATTTATAGTGGATTTGCCTAGCCTTGCTATTTCTTGGATAGTCATAGTGTTGTGGGTTCATTTCTTTGTTTTTCTGGTTGCTTCTCATGTTTCCTTTAACTTGGCTTGAGTTACTAGTTCTTGCAAGCCCTCATTGGAAAAATGCTTTGGAATCCCTCTAACAACTTGGGTTGACTTACTATTCATGGAATCCTTGGTTAGAAAAAAACTTTGTAAGACCTTGGTTTGTTTAGTTACTAGTATTGGAAGCGCTGGTTGGAAAAAAACTCTAGAAGCCTGACGACAGCTGTGGATTGACTTACTAGTCCTGGAAGCCTTGGCTGGAACAAACACTAAGGAGCCCTGGAAGAATTCGGTAGATACCAATATGGTGATGGTTTTGTGATGTCTAGCTCTGAGGTGGAATCATTGTTTGATGGGTTGAGGTGGTTTCGCCTTTGGATGCCCTGGATGGTTTTCATTAATGTCTTTTATGAGATCCCATATTCATGATTGGAATATGGCATGAGGATGATTGGTTGAAGAGATATTTGGCTCAACCATGTCTACAGTCGGGTGATTCGTGGAAGTATTGAACCTGGTTAGCACTTACATCATTACTATGAGGTTATTTCTCTTTGTTAATTCACGAGTAATATGCTAATTTATATGTGGATTATATGGTTGTTGTTTCCTTGGTATTTATGTTGCTATTATGTTGGTTACAAACATG
Source organism: Pinus taeda (assembly GCA_000404065.3). Classification (NCBI taxonomy): domain Eukaryota; kingdom Viridiplantae; phylum Streptophyta; class Pinopsida; order Pinales; family Pinaceae; genus Pinus; species Pinus taeda. The sequence continues at coordinate 84,398 of APFE031421739.1, read as the reverse complement.
TATTACAAAAGTGGCTATGTATGGCTATCATCATGTTTTTACTCCTAAATGAATGAATAATGTATCTATTGCGTGATGGATGAAAGTAAAACTAATGCATTGAGGCGCCAATTCTTCTTAGTGATTTTTAGATGAGTATGAGACCCCTATGATCATATTTGTTATTCAAAATTGTAGATTACATAATTGTGACATGTTTGACGAAATTCCTGTCATCGCCAATGGGGGTCCACTCAAGTCCTTGTTCAAGTAGTTCCATTTGCTTCATTATTTTGTCGTTATATTTCAGTTCTGAAAGTGTCATTGAGTTCTTATAAGTGACCTATGCTCTAGGCCTAAAAAAGTGACACAAATCCCTGAGTTGTAGCCATATGTCTAAGGAGAAAACTCCCGTGATGCATGCATACCCACGTTATGGGAGCATATGGAACCTCCACAATGCATGCTTGTCCACATCAAGGGATTGTCCATGGGTTTAATCATCTAAAAACATAGTGGGACCGAGGGGTTGGTTTCTTGAGTGGTTGGGATGGCTCTTGGGAGCTCTGTTGCTGATGGAGAAGGTATGTATAGTGCGTTTATGATGTTTTGACTTCCTTACGATGAATTAGGAGGTAAAATACTATCATAGTAACTTCGCGTCACATGTTTACACTGGTTGGCCGATGACTTGGGTATATGTGGGAGGAGGGTGTTACAGAGTGGTGTCATAGCATGGTTCACCCCTCGAACTGGATGGGTTGTGTGCCGGTCATGCATTCATCATAGTTGCATATGTGTTTCTTTTGTTGTAATACCATGTTCTTGTCATATTTGTATGGTATTGGTTATGGTTGCAATGAGGTCGCCATGGGAAGTTGATGGTTTTGTTGTGGAGAGTGTCATCATGATTGTATCATTGATTATGCATTGTTTATGCACATTATTATTCACATGTGGTAAGGTGTACAATGATGTGGTCGATTTTTGTCAAGCATGAGGTCATTGTATATGTAGTTGATATGGTCATGCATTGATGAAAGGATTATTGCTAGAATGATGGTTATATGCTTATATGCTTATGTGTTATATATTTATATCTTGTAATGGTTATTTCATACATGTATTACATTGATCTTTTGATATTGCAGAAGAGGTATCCTCCCCAAATTATGCTAAGGTATGTTGGTTTACTGTGATTTGGTTTAGCTGACATGATACACCTCGCAGGAAGAATATAAAAGATGACTAGAAAAATGGTAGACTACAATCTTCGAGACTCTCCCTATGGATCAAATGAGTAGTGTGGTGTTGGGAATTCTTCTAATTTGGAAGATACACCAAGAAACATAAAGGAATAAATAAGTATTTGTAAGGCAAACAATTATAGAAACATATAGGAACATGAGAAACAAGCAGAGGTAAATGTAGTGATACTTCATATTTTGTTAAAATTGCAATGATAGAGACCACCTCGAATCAGCCATGAGCAAGAGGATAGAACTAATGGGCATATGGAAATAGGTCTCCTTGTGGGTATAGGTCAAATATAGATGACACAATTAGAGATTGTAGGTCCTTGGAAACTCCAGATAGGAGAGATGATAGACAAGGGTACTATTCTAGTTTTGGTCCTGGTAGGCATTATGATTAGAAATGTTATCATCCTTACAGGAGGAGTGCCAGTGGATATTTTTGGGACGTGTTTAAGGAAGAAATAACCTAAATTTGATGGAGAGATGAAGAAATTGCATGATGCAGAGGCATGGTTTCTTGGTTTGAGGACATTCTTTAGGTTGCATGAATATTTATAGAACATGAATGCTAAAATAGCCACATTTAGTCTAAAAGGTAAAATAGATATTTAATGGGAAGGTGTGAAGAATTTTAGAAGTATTCATGAGGAGGACTTGACTTCGAGTGAGCTTGAGAGGCTATTCTGAAAGAAGTATATATTGGACAAATACATTGATGACAGGGAAAATAATTCGATGAGCTAGAGATTGGACCAATGATAGATGAGTACACTAGTAGGTTCTTGGAGTTGTTAAGGTATGTGCCTTACCTCAAGGTGGAGAATACCAAGATTCATAGATTCATTAGTGGATTACAAATTGCATTCAAATGCATCATTGAGTTTCATGATCATAAATCATCGGAGGAGGCCATCCAAAAGCTAAATCATTGTTACGAGAAATCAAAGTGCACATATGAGACTAAGCCAAAATGGAAAGGTAATGCAAAGAACAAAGAAAAATGGGACAAGAAGTGAGAAATACCTCAGGGTATAGGTAATAAATAGAATGCATCACCATATAAGAAGTTAAATGCATCTAAAAAAAAAATAATGACTTCAATCTGAGGATCAGAATAAGGATGAAGTTTGGACGCCTTTGGAGTGCTAGAATTGTGGAGGAGAACAACATAGGAGAGATGATCCACAACATTAGGGTGGTAGACCAAAGATATACAGTTCTCAAGAGGCACAAATAGTGGGAGATGTTGGGCAGAGTATTCCAGTTGTGAAGAATGTTAGAGTTACTCATGAGGATGACTTGACTTGGAGTGAGATCGAGAGGCTATTATGAAAGAAGTATATATTGGAGAGATACTATGATGATAGGGAAAAAGAATTCTATGAGCTAAATATCAAATTGATGACATATGAGTAGTACACTAGTAGGTTCTTGGAGTTTTTGAGGTATGTACCTTACATCAAGGTGGAGAAGGCCATGATTCATAGATTCATTAGTGGATTACCGATTGCATTCAAACATAGGATTGTGTTCGATGATCCTAAATCATTGGAGGAGGTCGTCTGGAAGCTAAAGCATTGTTACAAGAAAAAAAATAGCACATCAGAGAGTAACACAGATAGGAAAGATAATGTAATAATAAAGGAAAATGGCACAAGAAGTGAGAAATACCTCAGGGTACAGGTAATAAATATAATACAATGCCATATAAGAAGGTCAATGCATCTTAAAAAGTACAGGGACTTCGATTCGAGGAGTAGAATAAGGATGAAGGCTGGAAGCCTTTGTAGTGTTGGAATTCTAAAGGAGAACATCGTAGGAGAGATCATCCATAGAATCAGGGTGGTAAACTAGAGATATACAGTTCTTAGGAGGCAAAAATAGTGGGAAATGTTTGGCAGAGTATTCCTGTTGTGAAGAATGTTAGAGGTATTCATGAGGAGGACTTGACTTGCAGTGAGATCAAGAGGCTACTCTAAAAGAAGTATATATTAGAGAGATACTTTGATGACAGAGAAAATTATTTCTATGATCTAAATATCATATCAATGACATATGAGGAGTACACTAGGTAGTTCTTGGAGTTGTTGATGTATGTGCCTTACCTCAAGGTGGAGAAGGCCAAGATTAAGAGATTCATTAGTGTATTACCAATTGCATTCAAACAAAAGGATTGAGTTCGATCAACGTAAATCATTGAAGAAGGCCATCTAGAAGCTAAAGCATTGTTACGAGCAGTCAAAGAAAACATCTCAGACTAAGCTAGACTTGAAAGGTAATGTAAAGAACAAATAAAAATGGGACAAGAAGCGAGAAATACCTAAGGGTATAGGTAATAAATAGAATGAAACACCATATAAGAAGTTCAATGCATATGAAAAAGGATAGGGACATCGATCTGAGGAGAAGAATAATGATGAAGGCTAGAAGAATTTGTATTGTTGGAATTATGGAGACGAACATCACAGGGGAGATGATCCACAACATCAAGGTGGTAGAGCGGAGATATACATTTCTCAGGAGGCACAGGTAGTGAGAGATGTTGGGCAAAGTATTCCTATTATGAATAATGTTAGAGGTATTCATGAGGACTTGACTTGGAGTGAGATCAGTAAGTTATTATGAAACAAGTATATATTGGAGAGATACTTTGATGACAGGGAAAAATAATACTATGATTTAAAGATCAATGACAGATGAGGTGTACACTAGCAGGTTCTTGTAGTTGTTGATGTATGTGCCTTACATTAAGGTGGAGAAGGCCAATATTAAGAGATTCATTAATGGATTATCGATTGCATTCAAACACAGGATTGAGTTTGATGAGCCCAAACCGTTGGAGGAGGCCATCAGAAATATAAAGCATCATTACAAGAAATCAAAGAGAACATATGAGACTAAGCCAAACTCAAAAGGTAATGTAAAGAAAAAAGGAAAATGGGAAAAAAAGTGAGAAATGCTTCAGGTTATAGGTAATAAATGGAATGAAGTGCCATATAATATTTTCAATGCATCTAGAAAGGACAAGGACTTCGTTCTGAGGAGCAGAATAAGGATGAAGGATAGAAGCCTTTGTAATGTTGGACTTATGGAGGAGAAAATCATATGAGAGATGATCCACAAAATCATGGTGGTGGAATAGAGATATACAATTCTTAGGGGGCATAGATAGTGGGAGATGTTGGGTGGACTATTCCTACAATATATGTACCACTAGATAACAGATAGGAAGACCATCAGGAATCTATCGTTGAGATGGATAGTAATATTTCTGATCAAGTTTTTTCTATTTTGATTGAAAATGAATCTAATTACGGTTATGTTAATCCTAATCTCGTGGATAAGTGTGGTTTGAATATATGAGTGCTTGTAGAGTATTGATTAATGCAGTTGACTACAGGTGTAAAGAAGTGGGGTCATCAATGGGTAAGAGATTATACATTTGATTTGAATGGTATGCCTACCTCAGCACATTCTGATGTATTACCATTTGGATCATACAATATGTTGTTGTGAATGGATTGGTTGTACCTTCATAGAACCGAGATCGATTATTCTGACAAAGCCATTGAGTTCCTAGATCAAAATGGATAACAAAGAGTCTTGCACGATAAGAATAAAGAAACGTCAATAGAAAGGTGACAACTATGCGGGCTAAGAGTAGTCATAAGAAATGGTTTGTGTTGTTTTCAGTGCATATTTCTAGTGAAAAAGGTAAGGAAGTTGAGGATGTTGATGTTTTGAGAAGGTACCCAGTTCTACAACAGTTTCAGGATGTATTTCCTACATATATTTCAGAGTTTCGACCTCATAGGGAAGTAGACTTTTCTATTGAGTTATTACTAGGGGAAGCTTCAGCATCAAAGGCACCTTAACATATGAGTACACCTAACTTGGTAGAGTTGAAGTTGTAGTTAAAGGAGATGTTGGACAAGGGATACATTAGGCCAAGTATATCGCCATGGGGTGCACTGGTATTTTTTGTAAAGGAGAAGGATGGTAGTCTTAGGCTATGCATTAGCATCAAGTAGTTAGACAAAGTCAACATCAAGAATAGGTACCCATTATCAAGGATTGATCACTTGTTCAATTACTTGAAGGGAGAAACAATGTTCTCAAAAATTGATCTAAGGTCCAGATATCATCAAGTACGCACTAAAGAGAAGGAAATCTACAAAACAACTTTCCAGACCAAGTATGGGCATTATGAGTTTATTATAGTTCCATTTGGTTTAACTAATTCTCTAGCTAGATTTATTTTCTTGATGAATATTGTGTTGCATCCATATTCCGACAAGTTCTTGATCGTGTCCATTGATGATATATTTGTATACTCAAAAAATGAAGAAGAGTGTGTCACGCATTTAGTAGGAATGTTGAGAATATTTTGAGAGAATCAATTGTATGCTAAGATCAGCAAGTGTAGCTTCTTTTAGACTAAGGTACACTAGTTGGGATATGTGGTTTCCAAGGATGGCATAGAAGTGGACCCAAAAAAGGTAAGAAATATCATGGTGTGGGTTGCTCCTAGTAATATGGGTGACGTGAGATTTTTCATAGGGTTAGTAGGCTATTACAGGAGGTTCATCAGGAACTTCTCACAAATCTCCTATCCTATCACATCATTACAGAGGAAAGGTAATAAGTTTGAATGAACAAGGGAGTTTGCAATGAATTTCGAGAAGCTCAGACAGTTGTTGACACATGCACTAGTGTTAAAAATTGCAAATCCAGACAAATGTTTTGTAGTATGTATAGATTATTTCAAGAGAGGATGTGGTGGAGTCCTTGTGCAGGGTCGAAATGTGGTATGCTATAAGTCATGGAAACTAAATGAACATAAGAAAAACTACCCGACACATGATCTTGAGTTGACATCGATCATACACGGATTGAAGATGTGGAGGAACTATCTCCTTGGTTGGAGGTTTGTATTGATGAGTGATCATAGTGGTTTGTGATATATATTTGACCAACTGAATCTCAATGGTAGGAAGGCTCGGTGGTTGGCCACAATTAGTGAGTTTGAATTTGAGATCAATTATAAAAATGCTAAACAAAACATGGTGGCAGATGCTCTTAGCAGGTGGATAGAAGCAAATCACATAGCAACTATGAGCACCTATGAGACAGATTTACAAGATAGGGTCTTGTAGGTAGGTCAATAGGATGACAAGTATATCGAGATTGTGCACAAGTTGCACTAGAGGACAATTAGAGGTACATGTAGTGGTATAGGTACATGTATAGGTAGTGGTACAGGTGCAGATACAAATGCAGGTGCATAAGATGTGCAATATCATCTCACGAAAAATTCATTGGTCAGGTTTAGAGACAAGATATATGTGCCATACAAAATTGAGCTCAAGAGGGGTGATCTTGAGGGAGTTTCATGCAAAACTGGATTGAGGTCACCCAGGGTATCAAAAGGCACTAATGAATGTAAATAAACTATATTATTGGCCAAATTTGAAGAGAGACATAGTAGAGTTTGTGGCTAGGTGCTTTGATTGTTAGTAGGTGAAGGTAGAGTGTAATCATCCAAGTGGACTGCTACAGCAGAATTCAATAATGGGAGGTCATTTTGATGGACTTTATCAAAGTTTTTCCAAGGACAATGAGACAACGTGATTCCATCATGGTAGTGGTGGACCAATTGACAAAGACAACACACTTTATTCTAGTGAAGTTGACATTCTCAGCAAATGATGTAGCATAGGTTGTCATAAGGGATGTGGTCATATTGCATGGAGTTGTGAAGAAGATTGTGTTAGACAGGGATGTGAAGTTGACTTCCATGTTTTCGAAGGAGTTAGTTACATTTTGGGCACAAATGTTTCCTTCAGCAGAACTTATCATCTGCAGCCACATGGACAAACAAAGAGGGCCAACAGGATATTGGAGGACATGTTGAGGATGTTAGTGATGCATCAACAAGAGAAGTGTTAAGAGTACCTTCCACTGGTAGAGTTATCTTCTAAAAATGGGTATCATGAATCCTTGACGATGATTCCATTTGAGGTATTGTCTGGGCAGAGTTGCAATACTCCCATCAGTTGGAATGGTCTGGTGAACATGTTGTTGATTGGACCGAACATGTTAGAAAAATTGGAGCAAGAAATGTCGCTAATCAAGATGAATTTGAAAGCAACCCAAGATAGGCAGAAGAGTCATGCAGATCATAATATTTTTTTCAAGGAGTTCCTTGTTGGGGAATAGGCATACTTTAACATCAAACCAAAGAAGAGCTCTTTCTGGATTGGATCATGTGTCAAGTTGGCACCCCAATTTTATCGAGCTTTCAGGTTTATTGAGAGGATTGATCTAGTACCCTATCAACTTGCATTGCCTCAAACAATGAAATTCCATGATGCTTTCATTGTGTCATTTATTAATAAGTATTTTAAATATGTTGATCATGTGATTAACTAGTTTGAATTGTAGGTGGAGCTAGAAGGTGAATTCTAGCTGGAACTACAGTGTGTTTTACAGAGAAAGATGCTCATGCTCCAAAACCAAGCAATTGAGTAGGTTAAAGTGCAATGGAATCATTTTGGGCCTAATGAAGCTAAATGGGAGATGGTGGATCATATGTCGGCTATGTATCTTTCCTTATTCGTTGGTTGAGTGAATGTTTTGGTATATAATTTTGGTACATGTTTTGGTGATGTTTGGTGTATGTACATATGTATATGGATTTAAATACCTCCATGGGATATGATATAAAGCTACAATAAGTGGTATGGGTGTCATATTATGATGTTATACTTGTTATGTTGTCATGTTGGTTTCTTCTAAGAAGGATGATCATAGTAAGTACTGCAACGAGCTAAGTTATAAATCTACACAGGAAGTATGTTTTTCTACAAAATCCTTGTTGGTTGTAGGTGTTTTTGAAGATCGAGGATGATGTTACACTAAGGGGGAGGGTTCTTTAATAGCCCTGGTCAAAATTCCATGTAATAAAAGTTAATAAAGAAAAAATAATAACCACAGTTGATGGGACACTTATTCCAAGATGAATGTTGGTAAAAAGAATAGTGATGGGGATTAGTTGTGGTTGATTAATGGCTAAGGGAATTGGAAAATGAAATGAAAAAGGCTTTCTAAAGGAAAAATGGCATTTTAGCACATTTATTTATAAAAATAATGGAAATTAGGAGAAAATGGAGGTGAAAAATCACAGGTTGCACATGAGGAGGAAAATGAAGTAAAATAATGGAAAATGAAGAAAATAGAGGCCTCATTAATTAAAATACTTTTCAGGATCATTTCATAGACATTTTTTAATTCATTTTTTGAGATCCCTCTCTATTCTCGCTCTCTCTCATACTCTTGGACACTTAGAGATTTCTTGGAGAACACCTGGAGAGTGTTGCATACTTTGCGTTTTGGAGCAAGAAGGGAAAGGAAGAACATGAAAGTTCAACAAGAAATCAGGATCAACAATGACAAGAAGTTTTAATTGCAGGGACTGAGTTGCATATATATTTCCTCACTAGTTTTGACATGCATGGCATATCTATGTGGTTTATTGGTAATTATTTGTCATTGACATGGAGGTTTTCGTGGATAAACAGTGGATTTGCCTTGTCTTGCCATTTCCTAGATAACCATTGTGTTGTGGGTCAATTTATTTATTTTTCCAGTTGGTTCTCATTTTTCCTTTGGCTTGAGTTGAGTTACTAGTTCCTGCAAGCCCTAATTGGATAAACACTTTGGAAGCCCTGTAACAGTTTGGGTTGAGTTACTATTCCTAGAAGCCTTGGTTGGAAAAACGCTCTCGAAGACTTTGGTGGGTTGAGTTACTAATATTGGAAGCCCTGCTTGGAGAAACTCTTTAGAGTCCCAATGACAGTTATGGGTTGGGTTGCTATTCCTCGAAGCTTTGGTTGGAACAAACAGTATAGAGTAGTGGAAGGCTTGGATACAGACCAATCTCGTGATTCTTTTATGATGTTTGACCGTGAGGCGGAATCACTATTCGATGGGTTGAGGTTATTTGGCCTCTAGATGCCCTAGATGATTTTGATTGATGTATTATATAAGATCCCACATTCATTCTTAGAATATGGGATGGGGCTAACGGGCTGAAGAAATTTTTGGCTCATCCATGTCTACGATCGGGTGGTTTGTGGAAGTCCCAAACTTGGTTGGCCTTTACATAATTAATATGAGGTTATTTATCTTTTTTAATTCATGAGTATTGTACTAGTTTATATGTGGATTATATGGTTGTTGATTCCTAGGTATTTTTGTTGCTATTATGTTAGTTATGAACATGTATTATGACAATGGCTATGTATGGCTCTCGTTGTGTTTTTACATGTAAATGAATGAATAATGTATCTATGGCCTAATGGATGAAATTATAGGTGATGTGTTGAGATACCAATAATTCTTAGTGATTCTTAGATGACTATAAGACCCCTATGATTAGATCCATTGTTTAAAATGGTATATTACATAATTGTGACATGTTTAATGAAACTCTTGTTAGTACAATCAAGTCCTTGTTCAAGTAATTGTGTTTGAATCATTCCTCTATTGTTATCTTTAAGTTTTGAAAGTGTCATTGAGTTACAGTCAGTGACCTAAGCTCTAGGCATGAAAAGTGGCACAAATCACGGAGTCATAGGCATAGGTTGCAGGAGAAAATTCCCCACATGCATGCATACCCATGCTATGGTAGCGTCTTGAGCCTCTTGGATGCCTTCTTATACATATCAAGGGAGCACTCATGGTCTTAATGGTCTTAAAACATTAAGGGACCCAGGGGTTGGTTATCTGAGTGGTTGGGATGGCTTCAGGGAGTTCTATTGCTAATGGGGAAGGCTTATTTGGTGTTTTTCCATTGATTCCACTTCCTTAAGGTTAATTAGGAGGTTGAATTATATCATAGTAATTTTTCATCATATGTTTACCCTAGTTTTCTGGCTACTTTGCTAGATGTGGGAGCAGGATGTTAGAACATGAACGAGAATATGAAGTATATGTTTAGCATGTACGAAATCATTCTAGGGAAGGAGCATGAAATGAATACAAGAGTATCTATACTGCAAAATTTTTCCATCAGTCAAAATAAAGTTAAATGGAACTGCTCAAAACTGAAGAAATGGGTGTAAGAATGAAAGAAGAAAAGCATGAGGCATTTACTTTCCCTTTTCGAAAAGATGGAAATGAGGGAACACTGAGGATGGTGTTTTATTAAAGGGGGGGAAGATGTAACACCCCTACAACTCTACTTTTAGATAGTTAATATTTTTAAACATTGAAATATTATTGGAATTAATGGTGAGGGAAGCCATGATGGTAATTATGTCACGATGTAATTAAATTATTACCATTGATTTAATAAATAAATTTCTTGGAAATATTCAGGAAAGAGCACTATAGTGTAGAAGAATTCTTAGTAGCTTAGAAAATTTGTGGTGCTCAAGTCCACATGGTCGCTCTTCCATAGAAGTATCCTAAAAGAATCCTTGGGAGAAAAATAAAAGATTAAATTAACATAATCGGAGAGAAAGACTATGTTAATCAATTAGTTGGAGAGAAATACGAAGTGGGATGGAACAAAAAACTTTGAGAGAGAAAAATGTGTTTTACAGAAAAAGAAAAGTATATTTTTCAAAGAAAAACTAAAACAAAAAGACCTAAGGAAAAAAGGTTAGAGACCTTAAAAGCACGACGATACTAAAATTTGTTACGGGAAAAAGTTATAAAAAAAACACCTAGGTAACAACTAGGGGGAATCCCAACAACAAGAAACAAGAACTTTGAGCTCAAAGGGAACTGTTCAAGAGAGTTGAATGTTTCTCAAGCGACTTGTTATGACAAGATTGTTGTGAGTTTAAAATTTATACACTAAATTATTTAGATTTTAGTGTCTACTTTCTACTAAGAATTCTATTGAATTCGTTAAATTACACATAATATCGTGATGGTGGCTAATTAAAGTAAATTTTTCTGAATAATAATTGTTCATACAATAAATGAAGCAATTTTTATAAATGGAATTGTTAATTTGTTGTATTATGTTTAAATACATACGGAGAAACTATATCAGTTAATAAGTTGCATGCCAAGTTTAAATATCAGTTAATAAGTTGCATGCCAAGTTTAAATATTTTATAATCTATTTCATGAAAAGTTTAATTATTTTATAATCCTTGTATTTGGTTGGATATGAGACTGCACTGGATTTTATATTCGAAAAACATCTGAATATGGTGAAAGGGGAATGCATGAAAAGGTAAAACAAAATACTTAAGAAAATAACTACGATTAAGATTGTTATAGCATGTTGTAAGTCAATATCTGGATTTGAGAAGGGAATATTTGCAGATGCATAGTTAAAACATTTCATATTGCATAAATCGATTCAGGGATTAGATGCCCTAAACTGTGCAAAAGTACAGTATTGAAATACATTTTATGATAATTAATATTAATATAATTTCATGCTACGCCGTATATTGATCATGCTAACCATTCATTAAGTGGAAACTAAGTTCTTCAATTTACCATTGGTTTTGTTTATTGATAAACTAAAAGTTCTAAAAATTTAGTGTCCCAATTCTATACTCTTACAAGAGTACGTATGAAATTCAAATACGCTGAAGAAGTAAATCGAAATCGTTAAACATAGAGGTGAAAGTTATATTCTGTAGTAAAAAAAACAATATTGATAAAAACATAAAAACAAACCCTAACGAAGAATATGGAGTATATTGTTATGAATAAGATTTTTTATATAAGGTAATAAATATTTATTTTATAACGAGTGATGGAAAAAAAAAATTAGTTTCCTACAAACTATTAAGTATCACCTTTGTTGAGACTATCGAAAAGTAGATCAAATAGGCCAGAGAGAAGTTTCATACCTATATTCTAGCTTTAAATAATTCTAAATATTAAAATTTGAAGTGGTGACATTTCCTATCTTACACAAGATTAGTAAACTGGTTGAATAATCCTAAAGTATAGGACCATTATAGGGAGTAATATTTCCAACGTCAATTTCTCCCAAACCTGCAAATAAGGACAATAAAAAAAGGGGTCTTGTATATAAATACGTATGATTAATTAAACTCTATCAAATATTAATGTCCAACCAAAAAAATGTCATAATATACATATACTACTACACATACGTAGTACGCTTATAGTTAAAATGAGAATGGAAGTTCGTATGTGAAGGAAAGTAAACCAGTACCTGGTGGACCAAACCAAATGAAAAAATAGACATTCTCAATATAAATCTTAATTTGTTGAAATATAGAAATGAAATACCACCGTGAAATATGTAAAGTAACACCAAAATATTAATTTGTTGAAATATAGAAATGAAATACCACCGTGAAATATGTAAAGTAACACCAAAATAGCAACTAAGAGGAGATCAAAATGAACCCTTATTAGAAGAAGCAAGGGTTTATGATTATTTTCAAGTATTTTCATATTTTTTAATAAGAAGTACGTGTAATTAGATTTCTACAATCACATATCACATAAAAAACAAAACGCATGAGCCAAAGATAGGTATAAATAAGTGAACACTTTTTTTTTCTTTTTGGGTAATTGAGTTACAAATACTCATGAACATGGAGAAAACAACTATAGTTATTACTTAAAAAATCAATTGCACAATTTCATACAAAAAATAATAATAATAAAGGTTATCAACATATCAAAATAACAACCTAATTTCCCTGGGGAGAAAAAAAAATAGCTAATATTCATAGGTAACTTGAGAGTTTAGAAATAGTCATTTAAAATTACACCATGGTGCATAACATGGAGTGTGACAATTGTATTAGATAACCAGAGATAATCCAAAGGTCACTTGATATAATTCAATGCCATCAAGGATTTTCTTTTCCTAACTCCTAATTAAATTCCTTTATAAGGGTTATATAATGATGGACTAG
>APFE031421739.1:0-69837 GCA_000404065.3 Pinus taeda | reverse complement strand
AATGAACGCAAGAGGAGTGAAGGAAGAGAGAACTTTCGGATAGTAAGCATGAATTAGGGGCGGAAGGAATTTCCTTAGGTGCATAGAGAAAAGCATATATTGAAATTCACATTTATCGATGAAAACATAGAAAAAATAGATAAGTATGCAAATGAGATAACAACCTAAAAGAGATGAAAAAGGGTAGGGAATGGTGTATACCTGTAAGGTGGGAAATTTTTCCATTCTTATCCTACATAGAACAATGAAATTCTGTTATGGAAGGAATATTTTATAAAGTATCGAGAGTAACAAAACATAGTAGTATAGTGCAAAGAGCCATACAGAGCTAACGAGATCGCAGAAGACTACATGCCAAAAGAACAAAAGGAAAAAAAAGGACCAGAATAGAAACCACAAAGGCTAAATGGTACCTTCACCTTGCCATATGTCATGCAACCCTGAGGGAGTAGTATGCTTTTCAACTACCTAACAAAAACCACAATGGTGCATGCAATTATGGAAATAAAGAAAATAGAATAATTCCTAGTTTACAGTATGGTCTCAAACTACAATTTCAAAAAAGAAAAGAAGAACATACACTTGTGCATCAATTTGGGATGAAGGTAGCTTAGAAAGATTGAAAATAACATAGATAGATGGACCACAGATAAAGGGGTGCCTAACTCCAGAAAAAAAATAAATAAATATAGATAAATAAATAAATTAGTAGCAGTCTAATACAAAAAAGAAATAGAAGACCCATGATTGAGATATCCAAGGCCTGAATGGCATAACTCTACCACGTGTTCAAGTTTGAAGAAGAGGACGGGCATGACTTCCAAAAACCTAGAAGTATTTCCAAATGCAAAGGTAACCCAATTCATTACGATGATGGTCTAGAAAAAAAATGATTTCACCAACAAGAGAGTCCTCTGAGAGTGAAATGATTCCAATTGAGGGTTAGGGTTTGAGAAAGGGAACCCCACAACTAGATAAGAAATGGAGTGATCCTCACCATTCATATTAGGGTTGTTTGATACTCCTCTAAAGATTAGATGGGCTTGGTAACATGGGAAATGACCCTTTGCAAATTAAATCTCATACAAACCCTCATTAAGAACACCATGAAGTTTGAGTTAAAGGTATGAAGGGATGTTCACCACACAATCGGTCAGATAATTAAATAAAAAATGAAACCAACATCTTTCCCTAAGAAACCATACCCAATTTCTATTTCGTAGTAATGTATGAAGGAAATTATTGAAAGATACTATTCACATTAGAAAGTGGATGGCTGGTTGGATACTAGGGTCAGTTTCCTTATTTTACAATATGGTTCTAGCGAAGGTATAATTGGTAAAGTGCATGGGATAGTGCATGAACCATAATAACAAAGTCTAAACACTTCAATGGATGTTTGGTGGGATGTAAAAAATGGGGAGGATCAGTTATAAATTAATTACAATAAAAGAAAATAAATAAATAAAAATAAAATAAAATAAAATTTGACATATAAAATGGGGAGTACCTCTGAGGTATGTGACTTGTACCTAGTGTCTTAAGAGGAAGAAGGAGAAAAATGAGAAGCAAGATGAGGCAGTAGCTTCGATAGAGATCGATGAATTTTTCTTGTATATAGCTATACCTCTAGGAGAGAGGTGGAGATACATTGAGCTCTAGTTCTCAAATTTTCATAGATTCAAGCAGGGTCCAAGGGGGATATCATCAGACAAGTGTTTCCTCATGGATCAATATTGTTTCTACAAGGGCCCACAATGTTCAGTAGTAGTTGGATTATATTGTTTAGTAGGTGCAAACATATTCCGAGGGACAATTTTATACCTAGTAGCAGTCAATTATTAAGGGACACAATGACACTTGGGCATAGAGAATTACTCAATAGATAGAGCAATGTTGGCTACATTTAAAGACTTAATGGAAAATTATACAGCTAGCTGCTGGGATTTAGTCCTTAGTTGCGGTAGTTTTAGAAGAAGCATCAACAGGATATTAGATGCAACAAAGAACAGTGTTGGTAGAAATGCAACATGACATAGTGTAGTGTTAGCAACAATGTAGATGCAAGTTGGTTCAACTATAGGCTTAGGAGATGAATCATAGTGTATGTAGTGGCTTGGTGGACATTGACATATTGTTACAGGTTTCAGACATCAGTAGCATGTGGGATGATGTTATGTGTGATAACACCTTCCTTGCTAAGAGGGAGTATTAATTTTTGTAGCATCAGACAAGTGTTCCAGTCTTCAATTTGGTAAGAGAGGCCAAAAACATAAGATCTCCAAAACCCACAAAAAAAATATCAAGGAGAAAACACCTAGATATAGCTCAATTAAGTTAATTTATCAATAATTAAATATTTCCAAAATCTAACATAGGATTAATTAACAAAAAGAATGAGAAAGGTGAGAATACTCTAGAAAATCACACAGATTGACTTTGATAATATCTTAGTCATTAATGGGGATATAATCATGCACGTTGGTTATCCAACAAGAGATTATAAGAGAAGGAATGTGGGAATGGAGAAGACACCTCAATAATGTGAGTTCCTTGGTACATTGAGCTACCTAGTTGTAGAGATATTTTAGAGATCGAGGAAGGGCGAGAATTTTGATCCAGAATCAAAGCACAAGTGAGATTGATGGAGTAGCAACATAGTATTACAACAGAGATTCCTAATAGTAGAGGAGCATAACAGGGAGGCCAAAATATTTTTGCAGTAAGGTCAAATATCCAGAGTAAACAACCAAAAACCCAGTGTGAATTTCCAAAAGAGAGTTTGCAGTGTTTTCATATTTCAGATTAAGCTCTAGAAGGCCAAGTGAATTTCTTCCACTAATAGAGGGAAGCAGGATGACTCACTTGGAACCAAGCTAGTGGGTCATGTGATTTTCCCAAGCCATGCAGTGTGAACTCCTAGAGGATGAATTTCTTAGAGGGCTTTGAACAAGTCAGAGGGAGGTTCAGATAAATTACACAAGGGAGAAAAAATTTCTCCAAATTATTTTTGCAGATATTTTGCTCGATGATTGCAAATGTAGCATCCAAATTTGTACATAATTTTTAGTGATGCATAATTATAATAATAATAATAATAACCTCATATGTTACATCATTTTTCTCACACTTCCTTTGTATAGAGACATCTTTGCAAAAATAATGATGTTAATTTTATTGTGTGTGTCCAATTATTTTTTGCGTTCAATTTTTTATTTTTCATAGTACTTTAATGGTGAAGAAATTGCATTTTGATTTTTTCATTGTTTACCATAGAAATAAATTACATAATTAATCATTTAAAAGAATAGATTTCGAGTTGATACATTTCAAAGAAATTTCAAAGGGCATCATTTGAGTGCTTAATAACACTTACTCTAAAGCATTGTGTAATGCTTATAGGTTGTAAACAAATATAGAAGGTGGAGGTGCGGAGGTTTGCGCAACCATTGTCTGTTGTAGCATATTAAAAAGATGCATGGAAGAGGAGTATGTGTAGGAGAACCTTCATTTTCCCAATACCACATCTCTACACACATTCCCCCTCCACACTCTTCTTCTGTACACTACCCTATTGGATGATAATGTTTTGGTGAAATGTCACATAAAATCAATAAACTGCTCATGGTGTGGATTAGTGCATTAGTTTCATAACAATCATAATATAAGTTTCTTTTGGTTCATCCTACTTCAAATGAGCATAGTTAAAGACTTTATAAAAGCAAGTCATATGTGATGGGAAAATTTATGTAAACATAAACTATGTGTGGAGAAAAAATACTCTAATTGGTTTACTAATCATAGGATTTGCAAATATGATAAAACAATAAAACAAAGCAATAAATCGAATTGGAAAATATCAAACATTACATACGAAAATAAGATCGATACCATTTTTTTTATATACTCCATTCATTAAAAAATCGAACAAGAAAATTAGCATATCAATGGACGAAAATAGGAGATATAGCTAAAGACAATGATAACCTATCTATATCTACATGCATAGAAATCAGATTTTATAAGGTTACTATGAATCGAAAAATATATTTTTTAACACATTCTCTTAATCTAGGAGTTTTTTTTCTACATGGAGCTAATGTTTCTCATTAAAATAATTATCATTTTAGAGTTGAGGATCACAACAAGCTTGAAGAAAAATGCAAGAAGACAAATGCAATTATTGTAACATGTGCATGCAACTAATCTATGATACTTATGTGATTGTATTCTTCCTGCTCACGAGAACTTTTTTCTTGGAAGTAAAATTCTTGCTTTGAAGATATCTTATTTTCTATTTTCTTTGATGTCGCACCTTTTAAAATCTCTTTATTGAAAACAACATCCATTTCCTAGTTTTCAAAATCAGTGCCCATAATATTTCCTAGAAATTCATTGTTCCATGGGCAAAAGAAAGAAAACCAGATTTGTTAGAGTATATATAACATAAGTAAATAACATAATATAAAACATGGAACTTAAACAAACAACTTCATTGGAATATGTCAGTATACAATGTCAATAAATACTGAAAGATGAAGTAAATATACAATGTTAATTAATCTCATGGTATATCCTAATTTCATTGGGATTTTTCATGATCTCCCTTAACCACATAAGAACAAATTTATCCATAACCACGTCACTGCAATATCCTAAAATAATGCGTAGCAGAGAGACCATCTCCTTAAACCGTGGATTCATTTTCTTACTTGCCGCTAGTAAATCAATCTTCATTACTTCACTAGTTTTTTCCAATAGGCTTTGTAAAAAGATACATTTTTCCTCTTCATCCTAAGTTATAAATTATTCCTTGTTCAATTTTCTATTGTTAATATGCCTTCCTTTCATGGGTAACCTAAAGATTTTGGCATAGTATTCTCAGACACTTCTAAGAAACCACATCCATCTATAGAATTCCATCATTAGATTTCTTGAAAATGCAAATAAAGAAAATTGTCATTGTATCTGCATAATTAGGTTATAATGGTTTATTACAAATGTGTCATAAATCTAGAAAATTGACAAAAAATAAATAATAGATACTTTTTCCAAATAGTATTGATGATAGGAGACTTTATGTTGATGAGGAAATACAATTTATAGTTATACACATCTCAGAATACAATATGTTGTAGTCTTGTTGCTTACGAGTATCATACAGTTTGATCGGTGGAAGTAAACAAAGTGAAAATTATTCCTCTGAATGGTACAATAAACTCTATTTGCATTCATTGTTTTTGGAGTTGTAATTAGACTATTACATTTTTCACAAACAATTTCAAAGGTATTTGTATATGCACTTGGTGCTATCAGTAGTCCTTCTAAATGCTAAAAATTCTATATAGAAAACCAAGAGTTAGCAACTTGAAATCAAATCTATATATATCCATATCTCTCTCTCTCTCTCTCTCTCTCTCTATACACACACACACACACACACATATAATATAATATAAAAAAAATTAGAGTGCATACTCAACTCGTTGAACAAATAAGTTTCCTCAGAATTTACACTTTCCTCCGTGATTTAAATGAGCATATGAATGTCGCTTGTGATGTCCAGAAAAATATTTCTTGTTTTCCAGTTATATTTTTTATGAATATGAGGAGAAATATGTTTTCTTGCAATTGTCTTTGAATTGAAAGATATATTGGAAGAAGTATTTCCTGTACTTGAACCTATCACATATGCAATATTTCTAAAAAAATATATGTAAATCATATAATAGGTGGACAATAACTTGGTATCGTTAGAATTTTTAAATAAATTTAAGCTTTAATATATTCCTTTCCTCATCTTCATTCTTGTCTTTTATTTCTAGTACATTTTGCATCCTTGTCTGTGTTGCTAAAATAACAATGGCCCTGATTGTGCCAACTAGAAATAGACCTCGACTATGGGACAAATTTTCAATTGTCATATTTGAGAAAAATCAATACTCTACAAAATATAACAAATGTTTACTGAAATTCTGAAGATAGTTTATGTGAAAGTATGTGAATACTTTCTCACACTCAACACCATCATATTTATGCTTCCAAATTAATTTGAATTTTGTAGTAGAAATGCCAACATTTGCAATAATTTATCATTCATGTTGTTCGATAAGCCTCTCAAATTTGCACGAAGCATTGCTCTTGTCTCATTTACTTTGTCCAAAAAAGTTTGATATATAAACAACACATCACCATGGAAAATGGTTCTCGTTATGTTGTTACTAATATCTTCAATTGATAATGACATACACTGGATCTTTCTTTCCTAGTCATGAACATTAGAATGAAATTAATTCTAGAAAATAAAAGAAATTTGATATCTACTTAGCTAAACTTGGACAGAGCTACCTTTCTATCTCTATTTCCAAACTATTTTTTTCTACTTTCATTGGGTCTCATGCAATATTTACTTTTGTAATTGTGCTTGTTGTTATATCTACTTGTTCGTCTCTGTCTATCATCACATCATTGACAATATCGTTATTTGAGACCACTTTCGAATTTGATATGTTTTTCTTGTTGACAAGTACTTCATTGAAATCACTACTTGAAAGTAAATTATGATTAATATTAATAAATAATTTGGCTATGAGGACAAAATTATATATCACAGGGTCATTACTAATGTATATTTTAATATCAGGTTCATATTTACTAGATAGAATCTAATTTATATGCATATAGGTAAAATACTAAATAGATTTTGGTTTCAACAAATTCTAATTTATAGTTCCTTGTTACATATATGAAATTGAAAAGGAAGAAACATGAAAAGTAATGAAATCTTTAACATACATTTTTCCTTATACTTGTTCTCCTAGATATGTATCTTTAACTGTTATATGTTTCCTCAAAAGTAAAAGGTGTTATTTGTAATAGTAGTATTTAAATTATATAGAAAAAAAGAGAGTTGTATAATGCATTAATCAAATGATGATAAATAGAATAGATATGAACCTCTTTGTCAAGTTATAACTATATTTAATTGTATATGTTCTATTTGCATTAATCTTCCTACACCAAATATATGAATTAGATCAAATATATAGAAATAATTTTAAAAAAATGAAAAATACATAGGAATCACACAGTTAGAAAAGTAGATGCCACACCAGACACGATGAAACAAGCAAAACAGAAATAAAAAACAGAGGCGAAAAGCTAGTTTTGTCCAAGTTTAGCTACTTAGATATCACATTTCTTTTCTTTTCAATAATTTACTTCAATCCAATGATTATGATTAAGAAAAAAAAGGTTTCATCCTATACAAATATCATTTTAATATATTAGTACCAATATAACAACAAGATTTTTCCATGGGGGTGTATCCCTTATATATATAACTTTTTTTAACAAAAAAAAATAATGCAAGAAAAATATTTTGTTCATATTTAATATGTAAGAAAGATAAAATGACATTAAAATTTCCTCTGCTTACACATCTTGCTCAACAACACGAGGAGAAAAAAATATTGCAGATGATTGCAAATATGTAAAGTGCAATCAAAATATGTTTCTAGTTGGCCAATTGAAGCCATTAATGTGTCATCTACATACGCATGAATGTCAATATTGACAAGGATAGGGCAATAGTAAGCATAAAATGTATTTATGTTCATAATGCTAAAAAATATAGATAAAAAAACAAAAGAAACTAGGGAAAGGAAAACAACTAGGACAATGACAAAATGAATTACAGATCTAGGTAGAGATGATGTATACAAATCACCGAATGCTTTCTCAACCATTCATTTTATGTGATGGACATGGTCAAAGGAATTTGGGTGGTAAGGGACTAAATTTTCACCCTAAAGAAGGTCGAGCATGCCAAACACTCAACCATTTGGCTAGTCTGTATCATTATGTTAACATGATGACATGTTATTTGATATCAGTTTTTAAAGGATATGAGCTAGAATCACTTTAGAAGCTACCTAAGACATGATTCGTTAGAAAAAATTTCAGGTTAAAAATGGGTCTGAAGAAAATGTAAAAAAAAAAAATTAACTTTATAAGGACTAGGAGGATGCAATATGATGATGTCAACCATGGAGGATGATTCACCATTTTTGGGGTAAACGAGCTAAAAAACAAAACAAAAAACCATTTTTTCAGCTCATCTTCTCAGCTTATCTCCTTATGATTTTACTTAAATTTTCAGCAGGAGCACTCGTTGGATGCATAATTTAATTTTTTATCTAAGGATTAGCCATGTTACCTAATTTTGATGGACCCTACTACACGAAAAAATGACAAATAAATGAACAAACATGATTTCAATCACACTTTTTCATCTTTTTCACATTGTTGTGAAGTATGGTCCATCAAAAGTATGCACCATGAGCACTCTTTGGATGAAAAATTAAATTTTACATGTAACGAGTGCTCCTGCTAGAAATTTGAGTAAAACCATAAGGAGATAAGTTGAAAATTTCATTTTTTAATTTTTCCCTCTAAAACTTGCTGAGGTAATCTAATTTTATTTAATTTTTTTCACTTTTATTTTATAATAATCCTTAGGAGCCCCATTTTAGAACTAAAAAAATCTCTAATGTTGAAAACCATAGTGTAGAGATATACAGAACTTGGAATGGAAATTTTACCATAATGAGAATCAATATTGTGAATGTAGAAGACTCTTCCTTTTTCATGTGTTTTAAAGTAAAAAATAATAAAAGGAATCAAACTATATTATGGAACCAAAACATGAAATTACTAATGCGGGAGCATTCATCTCAAAGGGAAATTATTATAAATAATAGACATAGGGGTCATGCAATTATGGAATTAGTTTCCTAAATTCCAAGTCACTTTAATATTTAGGCTTTTAATGGATGTGGACCATTAAGTGATAAGGAAAGCTTTTCTATTTTAGAATAGGGAAAAAGATGGAATAAAGCTGAGGAGATGCTTTTTGCCATATGTATGCATTGCATGTAGAGTCTTATAGTTTTTAGTTGAGTGATTTTAGATCATGCTAAGTTTTATAAATCATGTAGCCTCAAAGGCATTGAAAATCAGAGAGGGAGAGTAAGCTTAGACAACAAGGCTGTAAGTCTTCAGAAAATTGTAAGGCCGTGACTGTTGAATATCTGGCCATGAAGAAAGTTGTAAGTATTTATTTGCATTTGTTAATGTAAAAACAATGTGCTTTCAGAATTGTGGGGTTCGATTCATTAAGAGGTGAATATTTTTGTCACTAGATTTTAAGTTGAATACATGTTTCATATAATCTGATTGTGAAGACATGGAATCGAACGCGGTGGGAATGACTGTTTGTTTTATATGAAATTATGTGAAATCGTGGAGTTAACAAATCGATCTCAATGAATCAATTCCAAAGAGATAGAATTCTAAATTGCCAGTGAATGTTTGAAAGAGGGCGCTATTGCATATTTTGTCAAAAGTCCTGTTTGGAATATTATTGTTTGAAGTCATTTGTTATATTGTTGGAGATTAGTAGCCATGACGTATTGAGTGGTGAACTTTGGCATGAACTTTTATGGAAAAGCTTTGTTGCCTTGGAATTGGTTTTGATTAGTATGAGATAGTGAGTTATCTTGGGATAAAGATTGTGAGTTATGCTTCCGCATGCAAATAGTATAGTTGTTGAATTTGTCAGGAATTTGAAACAAGTTTCCGCATATGAATGGAGATTGCCAGAGTATGAAATTGCTCAGATTGGAGTGTTAATTGGGCAATGACTTAAATGCATTCTTAAATTCATAGAAAAGAAAAATCCTGGGTATATTGCAGACCAGGCTTGCATCAGGTGGTATCAGAGCTAGAATGCTCAGCTGAAGATGTTTGTTTTTTTTTTTAGAACTGAAGTGTGATGAATGATTTTTAAATCTGATATGCAAACTACACAAGTGAACATGATTGCAAAAGTGGAAAGAAGACAAGATCATGCAAGATCTTAAGAGGTGAGATTAGTTTTCTAATTTGAAATTTGTAAATGAAGTTTATGGTTGCAGAGAAGGTGGCAGTGAACCTGGCATTCAGCTGAAGGCTGGATAGGGAGGACAATTGGAGTGTCCTGAAGAAGAAGAAGGTGAGTTTAAGAGATAGCCTAGAGAGAGCATAGGAGTGCTCAAGAGGTTCCATAGGTAGTGAACTAGTACTTACCAAAAGGCTGAGTGAGGAGAGCTTGGTGAGGTAAGTTGCAGCAAGAGAGATTGTTGTTGCGGAGGCTAGTACAACTCATAGTGAGTGAGAAATTCATGAGGAAGCAGTCTACCAGAGGTAGAGAGAGTTTTTCCAGAGGAAGAAAAGGTTCAGAGAAATGCCACAGAGATGAGATGACTGCAGAGGTTTGAGAAAGAGAGATTGCAGAAATAAAGGTACAATTGCAGGTACTAGAAGAATGGCTACAAGAGCGGGAAAATCGGAAAGGAAAATGGATCTTTCCACTTAAGGGAAAGAGAGTGATTTGGCGACAGTTGCAGAGGAGGTTGAGGCAAATTGTGATTTCCATGTTAAGAAAGGGACTTAGAGTTCTTGCACCAGAGTTCGAGTTTGAAAATCCCACATGCAGATATATTAAGAGAAAAATGTTGAAGGAAGCAGTCAAGACTGAAAAGTCTTGTGATTTAAAAACTAATGAGTTGCATATGTTTGCAGGTACAGAACAGGGAGATGAACAAGATTTAGAATTTGTCCAAGAAGAGTTGAATCTGAAGGCTGTTTAGATCAATGATGAGAAAATGAAGACAAAGGAGTCTAATCAGAATGGTGGACGAGCTGATGATTGGTCAAAAGTTGTTGAAGGTATAGAAAATTGTGTGAAGTTTCCAAGTTCTACGCCTAATGAAATTGTTGAATTGTATAGAAAACTAGATCTCCAGAGAAGAGAGTTGGAGAGGCAGAGGACTTATGTGTTGAAATATTTGCTGGAGACATCTGAACCAGAGGAAAAAGTTGCAGATGAAGTTGCAGATGAAATCGCAGGTGACAAGCAAAAGAATGTTGCAGAGGGACAGGAAGTTTGGGAGACAGCAACATCCATAGTGACAGCTAGAGCAACATGTGGGGCGACATTTATGGTGGCAGCTAAGACAACACTGGCAGCAAAAAAATCTATGGGGGCACTGAAGCCTTATGATTTTTATTATAACAATTGTTTTGTGAGTACAGGTTTTATTGAAGATGCTGGAGAAAGTCTATTAGACAGAGAAATTGAATTGATGAGGCAGATGATGATGAAGGAATCTCGGAAGAGACCAGTAGCAGTGAGACAAAGGAGAAGCAGCAAAAAGAAGACAACAGAAGATTGTGAAAGTGCAGCTAGTGGAGTAAGGCAGCATAAAGTGTGGAGACCTGGAGAAGAACAACAGACAGAAGTAGCAGCAAATGGAAAGTTGCAACACAATATATGGGATCCAGGCAAACATAGATCTGAACACATGATCAGGAGATCATGAATTTTTTCTACCTTGGGAGTTTCATGCGGGAGCATTCAGCTCAAAGGGAAATTATTGTAAATAATAGACATAGGGGTCATGCAATTGTGGAATTAGTTTCCTAAATTCCAAGTCACTTTAATATTTATGCATTTAATTAGATATTCTCAAAATAAATAAATAAAACTAGCAGAGCTTTTAGGCATAAAAGGAATGGATGTGGACCATTAAGTGATAAGGAAAGCTTTTCTATTTTAGAACAGGAAAAAAGATGGAATAAAGCTGAGAAGATGCTTTTTGCCATATGTATGCATTTCATGTAGAGTCTTAGAGCTTTTAGTTGAGTGATTTTAGATCATGCTAAGTTTTATATATTATGTAGCCTCAAAGGCATTGAAAATCAGAGAAGGAGAGTAGGCTTAGATAGCAAGGCTGTAAGTCTTCAGAAAATTGTAAGGCCACGACTGTTGAATATCTGGCCATGAAGAAAGTTGTAAGTATTTATTTCCATTTGTTAATGTAAAAACAATGTGTTTTCAGAATTGTGCGGTTCAATTCATTAAGAGGTGAATATTTTTGTGACTAGATTTTAAGTTGAATACATGTTTCATATAATCCGATTGTGAAGACATGGAATCGAACGCGGTGGGAACGACTATTTGTTTTATATGAAATTATGTGAAATCGTGGAGTTAACAAATCTATCTCAATGAATCAATTCCAAAGAGATAGAATTCTAAATTGCTAGTGAATGTTTGAAAGAGGGCGCTATTGCATATTTTTTCAAAAGTTTTCTTTGGAATATTATTGTTTGAAGTCATTTGTTATATTGTTGGATATCAGTAGCCATGACGTATTGAGTGGCGAACTTCGGCATGAATTTTTATGGAAAAGCTTTGTTGTCTTGGAATTGGTTTTGATTAGTGTGAGATAGTGAGTTACCTTGGGATAAAGATTGTGAGTTATGCTTCCGCATGCAAATAGTATAGTTGTTGAATTTGTGAGGAATTTGAAGCAAGCTTCCGCATATGAATGGAGATTGCCAGAGTATGAAATTGCCCAGATTGGAGTGTTAATTGGGCAGTGACTTAAATGCATTCTTAAATTCATAGAAAAGAAAAATCCTCGGTATATTGCAGACCAGGTTTGCATCAATTACAATGACATTTTGACCTTCGGAACCCATTGTTGCAAAGATCTGATGTATAATGTATGGACACTTTAATCAAATGTATAAATGTAGGAGGAACCACTTACTTAAGAAATTGACACTGAGATTTTCCCCTACCTTTGGGATGAGCTTGTCTATGTACTCGCTCTACTAACTAGCACACATAAAACAATGCCCACCATCTCAATAAGCTCTTCCATGGTAAATTTCATCACATAACTTAAAGAAAAAATTCTCATATAATGCAACTAATAAATTGGCTACCACATAACCTAGACAAGAAATCATTCATCTCAAGCATTCAACAAAACGATTTTCTAGAAAATCATTTCCAATGACATATTTTGTAAAGAGTCATCCCTCGTCGGAAAAGTAATTTACATCTCTTGGATCAGCTAGCATTTGACAGAAAAAAAGTTGAAATCATACTCAAAGAACAATTTATAATACAAGTATCTCAATGACACCACATCACAAAATTTTTGGTTCAATATTCACATTTTCATTTGAGACCTCACTACTACATACTGTGTTAATGTATATTGTATAAGCATTTTAAGCACTCACATATTATCCACATATTCATCATAAGATCTCATTGCTACATTGTTATAATTTATATTGTGTGAATGCACTAAGGAATTACATATAGAAAGAAGTAGGCATGACCAACTTGACAAATATGTTACACGCTTTTCACCTACATTCGAAATGATTTTTTTTGTCAACACCTTACGATCACACCTATTACACAACTACTAGAGGCTTAGACACCATCCTTGCTTTGGCAAACATCATGAAAAAATTGTAGAATATGACATCATATACCTTCGAGAAAACACCCCTCGTATTATGAAACTAACAGAATGACCATTGTACAACATGAGAAAAAATCATTGACGTGATGCAAATAGAAAAATGATGACCCAAGATAACAATATGGAAAAGAATAAATCGTAATGAGCTTCAATACAAATATTATTCCATACACCCTTATTTACTTGACACACAACTCCAGCTCCATACACCCATTATTCAACATTGTTGAATGTGTTAACGTTTAAAATGAGAAAATATTAAGCAAAGTATTTCGATAAATGAACCACACTTGTTCATTCGAAACGTGTAGGCCAAAAAATTCTCTCATTTGATTTCTACCGAAAGACTTTGCTTAATTCATTATGGGTCACAGAAGCTTGAATAAAAAAGAAAAAGAAAAAAAAATGAGAAAATATGTTTATTGTTGTAGTAGATTTTGTCTCCCAATTATCTATGTAGTTTTTTATTTTAAATGTTTTGTTTAAATTTAAAATAATTTCTTTTGAATGGAAAGGATTTCCTATTCTTGTCCTACACTCGAAATCTCTTTGTACACTCATTGTCCCACACATACTCCTTGTTTTGTACATCCTTTACTCCACCGATATGACTAGCTCCATAAACCTATTGTTCCACATATATGAAAGTGTAAAAGTTGAAAATCACAAAATCTATTAATTGTTACTATAAATTTTGATTCCCAATTATTTGTGAAACTCTTTATTTTATATTTTTTCCATTCTTCTTCTGCACATTCATTCCCTCTGCACAACCGATTTCCCACATAACCCCTTTCTCCAGAAATCCTTTATTCTGCACACATATTGAGCTCCATAAAGCTATTATTCCACATAGTTGAATGCATAAAAGTTTAAAATGAAAAAATGTTTTTTTTGTTGCAAGAACTATTGATTTCCCAATTATTTGTGTAATTCTTTACTATAAAGTTTTTGCCTAAAATTAAAATAATTTCATGTGTGCCAGAAAAAGTTCATGTTCTTGCAACGTACACTCATTCCCTGTGTACACTCATTCTCTTGCACATACCCCCTATTCCACAAATAATTTACACTGCACACATCATCGACTCCATACACTTGTTGTTCAACATAGTTGAATGTGTAAAAAATTAAAATGAAAAAAAATGTTAATTGCTATAGTAACTTTTTATTTCCCAATTATTTTTGTAGCTTTTGATTTTGAATTTTTTTCTTAAAATTAAAATTAAAATAACCTCATGTGTGGAAAAAAAAAATTAAATAATCTTGTTTTACACGCGCATTCCCTCTGCACACCTTCTCCCTCACACACACCTCATGTTTCACACATACTCAGATCCATACACCTATCATTCTTAATCTGTGAGAAAAAAAATTTATGTTCTTGCTTCACACACACATTCCCTCTGCTCACTCGTTCTCCCGCATACCTTACCATGATTGTGCGGAACCAACCCATCACCCCTTACTTACATAGAGGACTTGGGCAGAACACTAATAATGTTAGGCTAATTGTGTTAGTGTTAGGCCAACAATGTTCATTTTAGTGTAAGTGTTAGAGAACTTACCAGAAAAACGTCTATTTAGGAAAATATGTTTTTTTTCCAATTTAGAAATATTTCTCAGCAATTGACAAATACAGAAATTAAATCACCCTCGATCAGGGGAGGCTAATTGTGTTAGTGTTAGGCCAACAATGTTCATTTTAGTGTAAGTGTTAGAGAACTTACCAGAAAAACGTCTATTTAGGAAAATATGTTTTTTTTCCAATTTAGAAATATTTCTCAGCAATTGACAAATACAGAAATTAAATCACCCTCGATCAGGGGAACTATGTCATATTAAGGCTCATTTAGCCAATGGAAAATTAGAAATAATATTTTCAAGAATTAAAAAAATAGTTTTTGAGAATATGCAAATATTTAAAAAAAATTGAAAACTTTGTTTAAAGTTACAAAAGATGAGAAAATCAATCCCAGGTCAAAGGACTATTGACTATGACGCGATCTATAGTCCTCGCAAAGGCAAGGACTAAAAATGCAGCACAATCAATAACAATGTAACAGAAAAAAAAATAATACAAAGAGAAGAAAATAACAACAATACATTAAAATTAAGGCTAGACTATTTAGTTTATAGAGGAATTTGAAATTAACATAATAAAGGCTCCATATTTGAAATGCTAATAGATACGCAAGAAAATTTCCCTAGTATACATTCTCTCACATTACAATAGGGAATGTCAACTAAAGATTTTCACATTCAAATAACTCATGAAACAAAATTCCTTTGCGCCCTTTAAGTTTAGCTCGAGCGTTTCCTTTTGATACTTTTGCAACATGCTATTTTAGCATTTTATGTTGAATGGAATGGAGATGAATATCGATATATTTACAAAATATAAAAAATCGCATCTCCTAAACATTCTTGAGAATATAGGCCCTACGTTTTGAAATTCTAGTATAGTACGAAAATAATTTTGTCACAAAACTGAATTGGAATGCTGATGTGGATTGAGAGTTCAAAAAAATAATGCTAAGAAATAAATAAAATTTCATCAATTAATACTCCAAAATCTTGACTAAAAAACAACAAACAACATCCACCTAAAAGTGGAAAAATGAATTTTGATACACTTCGTTAGATTTTGGAAACTTTTAAATATTTTAAAAGAAATGGTATATATTTATGAGAAGTTATTGTTTTATATCTAAAACAATTAATGTATCATTTGTCTTGAATCATTTCTCGATGGATCATGATGCACAACTAAATCATCTATTGTCTTTGCCAAAATGAGTGAGCTAGTAGGTAGTGATATTTAGAAATTTTGTAATCTTACTAACTAATATTTGATGAATTTTTTAATAGATATTAACAATTCGTTATGCGTTAAATAGATGATGGGTCCTCTATTTTCAATCTTACTCGATTGAGTGTTATACCAAAAAAAATAAAAAACAGAAATAAGTGAGAGTGTTATGCATAGAGAAGTAAGCTCTTATCTTACAGATGTGAGCAACCAAGTTGTGAATTGTTATATTGATGGAAATCAGCTAGGTAAGTTGTGGGGCGAGATGGTGGAATGAGTGATCAGGTTGTCTATCAATTTAGACATGTATTACTGTAATGAATATTCCAGCAACGTTTTGTTAAGCACCCTAAACACTATTTTCTTTTCCATTTATTACACGAAGTGTTCCTTTCTAACAAATAATAGATAAAACATATACCTATCTTCTCTCCGTTACTCTAGTTGAATGCGTTTTCCTATTATGTAACCGTTAATGTGTTAGCTACACGAGGTGACATTTATGTTTGACATTCATCCTTTTTACTAACCGTGTTGATGAGAACCTTAATTTATAAATTATTCAAGAATCTTTTAGATGCATGATAGCATGGGATGTTAGAATATGTAGAATAATAAATGATATATGTGTAAGCGATGTAACTTCTTTCAAAATGAATCTCTTCATGGAAGTGAATCACTCTCCTTTAATAAATTATTTATCCTTTGTTTCTCAAAGGTCTTAATAAATAATAATTGACCATTTATATTTAATGGCAATCAAAATAGACGGTAATGTTTATAATAAAACCTCAAATTTTTTACCCAATTCAAGCTTTTGTGAAGGGTTAACTGTAGAAAATATGACTATAGGTTTACCCGATAATGCAATATAAATTAAACCAGAATACTATAACCTACTTCTACTATCAATTTGAGGAAGCTTAAAGATCGAGCTGAATAATATAACCGTAAGAAGAAGAATCAATTGCACAATACACATGAAAATACTTTGGGGAAATCCTCAGTTAAAAGCCCCACTATCTGTATTATCATACAAGGTGGAAATACATCAGAATTATACAAATCCTTAGCTCTCACAACTAGCCAACTCTTAGTAGAATCCGTATAGATGCTCATAGGCAGTCTTGGCTTCTCACAAGCCTTCCTCTCTTCCCTCCAAGCTCCTATTTCCTTGTGTTGTTCCTCTAGGATGATTCTCCTTCAACCAAGTGGAACGTTGCTCTCACACACTGTCAAAACCGTGCAATCCTCTAGGAATGATTCCTTCTGCATGCATGAGTTTTATTTATAGGAAAACATATGCAAATGATGGTACATTGTCCTTGACTTTAATTTCAACTGGTTGTTTCTCAGAATAGACCTGAATGAGTTTCTGATGAGGGAATCTTCAGTTAACTAGAGTACACTAGTTGAGTTCATGCATGCATCAACAGACTGTTAATTCTCTATTAGTTCCTCAAATATTTTGCAACTAATTTAACTGGATTTAACTCATTAAACTGAGTTAACTAATTAAAACTCAAATATAACTCAATCTTATCTTCTTAATTTAAGGTATAACTCTTGCATGATTTCATAAAGACTTCTAACTTGAATTTATCCAACTAATTAAGTCAAAATAAGTTAATTAATTATTTCCAAGCAGTTGTTAAGACTAAATTCGATTTTAGTTCACAATTTAACTCAAGGATAAATTAAATTGGAATATTCTTGTTGCCACATGTCAATATTGATGCCAAGTATGGTTTGCGATTAAAATTTAATGTTGGATTTTACTCCTTTCAAGTTTACTTCTCTTGGACAAGACCAATCTGATCACTGCTAAGTTAGAACTATAGTTTATTTAGTTAATGTTTTGATGGTAAAGTTCGCTCGTAAACTACTATGAAATAACTGTAGCATTGGATATTGCTAAAATAAGGAGCATGTTTATGTTTTGGATCTTTATTTAATGTGGGTATTCGGGTTTTTTAGCTTCTTATATATTCTTGGGAATATGGAAATGTAATCTATGTAAAAAATAAATTATAATGAATATGAAGTGTTGCAATTTACAAAATAAAAATAAAAAGTCAAAATTTGGGATTTTGTGTCCATTATGTCACTAGTTAAAATCTTAAGAAAAGATTTGAGAGTGAGAGAAAAATTGTCCCATGGTTTTGGATGCCTCATCTTGAAAATGGAAACATGCAAATGGTCATATATTTCTTTCATGCAACATTTCACTAAATCTTGTCTTGGCTCAACCTAATTAGTAAAAAAAAATGAACAAAGTTTATTATAACCACCTTAAACATGTTCTTTTGGACCATCCTACCTTAAGGCTTCTAGATACAATAGGCTCTTATTTAAAAACTCGTTCCATTGATGCTTCCTCTTAAACTAAGAGGATGTCATTAATAAGAGAAAGAAGAATAACAATCTTTGAGACTCTCTGTCCAATCCTTCACAAGAAGTATAGAAAATTACTATGTTGTGTGAATTCCATGCTGGATTTAGAAAATAACTTTCTAAAAGGAGGGTTAAACCTATGAACATGTGTTCAATCAACATAATAAAAGGATTACTAAACCTATGAATATGTGTCCTACTTCTTAGTCAAATATGATCAGGAAATTTGGAGTGCACATTTTTTTCAAATTGAGTCTCTAAACCCAAATGGGGTGACATGTGCAAGCTACATGGGGGGAGACATTTTCGCCATCCCACCAATTGATATAGTGAATATAAGTGGCAACATCTCTGATACAGGGGTGGCTAGAATCTAATCAACATCCCAAAATTTTGTTTCTAACAGGTGCTACCCTCAATTTCAACTTAGGAAATAAATCCATTTTATACCTTTAAAACCATCTTCACTAAAACTAAGTGGGAGGTACTACAATGGTATAGTATAACCCTTTTATAAAATAATTGAATTCAATCCCATGTATAATACACAGGTGTGTGACCTTTTATCCAACATATAAGTCAGGGGATGGAATCAACTCATTTTTCTCATAGCCATTGAAGCAAAGCTTATTCGTATATAATATGTGTGTGAAACCTAAGTTTGGCTATAACCACCATAGCTGAAAGCATATATGAACATGAGTTTATAACATTACATTTTTATTAACACGAGCCAAATACTCCTTAACCCTTCTCTTAA
Organism: Pinus taeda; assembly: GCA_000404065.3. Lineage (NCBI taxonomy): Eukaryota > Viridiplantae > Streptophyta > Pinopsida > Pinales > Pinaceae > Pinus > Pinus taeda. The sequence continues at coordinate 50,480 of APFE031421739.1, read as the reverse complement.
CTAGGCTCCTTTTTCAAAAGTGAAACAACACTTCACAAAAAACCTTTTGTCATCAACCGATCATGACCTTCATAAATTAACATGCCTAGGATTTTACCTCTTCATTGTGTTGATCTTCTAAGATACATCACCCTAATACTTAGATCATCCCAAGGTTCTTCTTTGCATGCTACTACTTGTTCATTGGGTGGAAGACTTCTAGGACACGTCTCCCCACACTTTTATTAATTTTATTTTAAAAATTTCTCACTCCAATGTGTCAACTCCACTTCACCATCGACCTTCACACACCCCCAAACTTCACATGATAGCCCAGTGCCTAGTCAGCCCGACTAATCCTTTTGTTGTACACTTCTCCAATCATATAAGTAAAATATTCCAGGAGATGGGGATAATAATATTATCTATTTCAACTCCCCTCCCTTACTCTAATCCTAATTATTCAACGACTCGTATAGGTTTCAATAAATATAAGTCTTTTCCCTTCTTATGCTTCTGTTCAAAAGGTTACCAACAAAGTATTCCTTCTTATGCCTTCACTCTTCCACTTTCTCTATAACATTTCTTCATGCCTTGTCATCATCTTCTATGAATATCCTCTTTGTCACTACACCACTTCAATCACTTGTTCTATCAATCTCCTCTTTGTCACTACACCACTTCAATCACTTCTTCTATGTGACCCTAATTTCTTTGGGACATTGATCTACTTGTCCATACGACTTCTTCCTTACTCCAAAGGGTGCATGCCTTCGATATGCAATAAATTCCTCTATATTTAACATGAATTCTCATATTCTCTCCATCTTGAGCCTTTAATAATGGTTCTACAACCTCTACGTATTTTTCATTGTTGTTAATGTAGATGTAGCCTCTAATGAGCCTTTATTTCATTAATTTCCCCTCTTCGCCTTATAGACATATTTTTCCTTACTCTAATGTCCCTCTCCACAAAAATTGCTCAATCACTTCTTGTACATTTTCTCTTTAGTTTACATAATTATATGAAAGAAAAATTTTGAACTACAGTTAGTTTAGATCCACAAATCCTCATGTTGATGGTTTTAGAACCACCAACATTCGAGGGGATCTCCCTAGTAAGAAGTCCCAACCAGACCTTAGACTGTTTGAACTAAGAGTCCCAATAGTGGGTAGTAATATAGTTACTTCATCGCATTAGTGCGTAGAGGTAAGTATGATAACTTCAGCCAGAAGAAAGTGTGTGACCTTGCAACATGTTAGGTGGGATGCATGGGGGTTCTAACACACAAAGGGGAGAAGGAAGTGTTTCCCTTAGAAGCCTGTAATAGTATGGAGCCTAAAAGGAACATGAGCAGAATGACATCACAAGATGGAAGTGGAATAGTCCACAAGCCAAAGTGAGGGGTTAGTCCAACAAAACACCATTTACAATATTCATACAATTGCACACAAAATAGTTCATAATAAAATGTGTAAGTTAAACAAAATACATTGCTAAAGTAACCAAAATTGTCCAACTACAATAACAACATATGCATGAAAATGTGATGGCTCAGTTATATTATTATTAAGTGAAAGTTCCATCCATACATACACCATTGACAACTAATAGCCCTAAAAGTGGAACATTAGAGTCAACATTGCATGCTACTCCATAGAAATGTACTTGCTTTACGAAATGGAGAAGCCAAGGCTCCTCAAAATACTCCCAAGCCTTTTGTAAGCCTAAGCCTAGCCAAAATCTTGGATCCCAAGAGCCATTACTATGAGTTATGAGCTTCTATATATAACAAAGGGTGGGTTGATCCTTCAAAATTCCCCTTTGAAACTTTGACTACCCTCAGGACTCTTTAAATTCTATACAAATAAATATTTACATAACATAGTGATTGTTCACATTCCACTAGTGACACCTAGAATTTCACTTACAATATATTTTACACATAATATACAATTTCCACATATAGCCATGTGGGACTAAATAGGATAGAATCAAACTGACAGGACAAACACTATGACTTAGAAGCTTGGGGAAAGAGCAACTTGGCAACATCCTCTTGATGATATTTGGTGACGAACTGATACCAAGCTTGGTATTGTGCTATGGTGTCCTCATACTATTTGGTGATGTCCTTCTAGAAACAGACTCTTTCCTCCATGGCTTATGGGTATATGGTCCTGTTGAAGCCCCGAAAATTGGGTCTACAAGAAGGGGGATACCCACCCGGTTCGGACCTTGGTTGGGAGCTCCTTTTCTGTTTGGTATAGTGGGTCCGACTGGGGATAATGGGACCAATTTCCCAATTTGTGTATGTGTGTAAGATTGATTGATGTTCCTGGCTTTAAAAGATTCTAATTGAGATGATCTACTTCTAATTCTAATCTAATGACATGTAATTGTATTCTAAAAAAGAAACAACATCTAAATCTATACTGACCCGGGGTATGATTCTTCTGTTATGTGATCTAAAATGATTTCAGATAAAAATTAGTAATAAAGATCATTCAACTGTTATAAGAAAAGAATTCAATATAGATGAACTACTTCGCATAAAACGTTAGGCGAAACAGTTGTGAAAAACATATTGCATAATAAGTTGTTCATATATCAAGCATAAATAAATAGCTATCACCGTACAAAAGTGCCAAATGATAACTTAGGCATTCAAGCATTAACATATAAACGAATAAGCTTAAATATCACTCTAACATAGGAGATAGAAACACTTAAGAGATAGAAGTACCATTTATAACTAGTTCTACTCATGAGCTTCAAGTGATAGCGATTTATCTCTTCTCAATCCAACATCAACTAAGAGTACAGAAGTGGAACATCAGTAGCAGATATCATATGCAAAAATCAATAAATCTTGTTCCATTCATTCACTAAAACCTCCTCGGAGGGTGCAAAAGTGCATGTTCTAAGGACAAGTTTTTGATAAATTTTTGGACCCTTCTCTAAATGCATAAGAAGGGTTTAAATACTAGTAACTACGTCTAAAAATAACTTATTTACAAAAATTTAGGATATGGTTTAAATGACCGTCCTTTTTCTAGGCAAAATAAAATAAAATAAAACTATTTCTAAAATTAAATCTAAAGCTAACTATTTTTGTATTTTCTCCTTTATATCTCAAGCATTTAGCATTTTCTTGAGTGAATTTGGTTGGCCGACTTTGGCCTTTAGTTGTCCGATGAAAATGGCAACTGCTAGAACTGGCACCATCTTTTCGACAGAATTTATGATGCTTGTTTCAGAGTCACGCACCTGCTATGTGGTTCTACTGAGTAAACCCAGTAAAAAACTGAATTTAACTTAGTTAATCTACCTTTTCTTGAGCCCTCTATCTTTAGTTTGATTATAGCTGCTATTCGGCGCAGAACTGAACAAGCTAAATCTGCAACTGAGGTTTTTGAAAACTCTGATGAGTCTACAGTAACTATAAATGCTATTACCTTAGAATTTATTCGACAAGTAGATTATGTATGCCTTCCCAAGTGAAAATACCTACGTTTCTGTTGCATGCGGTGTCTGTGCATAAGGGTGCCATTTCTTTATCTTCAGACATCAGAACCTCGCCTATCTTCACCATAGTTTCCTGTACACTGCTTTGTATAACCTTTTGTCCTTCCTTCCTACAGTATAAAAGTGAGGTGAGAGTAATGATAATAAATAACGATGGGAATTATTTGACTGCCGAAGACATGTAAAAATATGCCACCTTACGTGAACTGGCTCTTCAATAAACTCAAAACTATATTTCATTGACAACTGGAAAATACTTCATTAATGAGCATTAAAGCACATAACCGGTCTCGTTTAATGGAAACACTTTTTCTTGAATAATGAACCAGAAAAATTTGCAATGGGACGATTTTTCGATTTGCTTTGCAATATCGCAGATCGCTGCATCGCATAATCGCAAGACCTTTTTGTTGTCCTATCGTAAGATCGTTTTGTCGCATTATCGTAATTTCACAGTATCGTATGGTCGCAACATCGCATAATCGCAATATCGCAGAATCATAATATGTGCATGTTTTCTGTTAAGCAGTTTCTTGCGAGGCGCGATTTTGTGATATGCGCTATCGCATATCGACATTTTCTGTGGTTTTTTATTATAAGTGTGCTTCTAAGACTTGCGATGCGATATATGTTTATCCTTATGCAATTTCGCATCACATTCTCATGATTTTAGAGTTTAGCTTGTAAGTAGGGATGTTGTTATCTTTTCTGCGATGCGATATCCTTTAAGGAGTGATTTTGTCTTCCCTCATCACAAAACTTAAGTCTTTTAGATTTCGAAAAGGTCTTTTCTTAAGCTTATGATGGTAATTTTTATTGAAAAGGAAATACAATCGCTAATTGATTTTTTTGAATTTTTAGCTAAGGGTCCCCATTTATTTAGTATTAGTCATAACAATAAATAAAAAGGGGGGTTGTTGGTGGCAACAACAATTGGCGATTCACTTGGAAGAATGAGTTATCTCGGTTGTTCTTTTGAATTTTCTATACTTCCAAAGTAGAAAATTTTCCAAAAAGTTAAACTTTATTATAAAAAGATAAAGTACATTATGCTTTAACCTGTCAATGATATTTTGTTTCAACTATTTTAAACTGTGATTATTTGCTTCATCAAGCGAGTTCTTGTATTTACATTAGTCATTACTTGGTTTTATAAAGATAAAACAAAGGCTTCTCTGTAAATCAGTTTTAAATATGCTCATTTGTTGTAGGTAGAGCCTCTGCTGCCAGCAGGCGTTCATAGCCTCGACAATGTTACCTGTTACCCAACAATGATCCTCAATCCTACGTAAACAAACCTACAATTCTCAAAGAAGAATCCACATCAACACTTATTGCATTTGATTTTCCTTTATTCTTAAAGAACAATGTCTTGGTTTGATTGTCAATTTCTGACACAATCATTCAATTGATTTATAACTTACTAAACAAGTTGGCTCGTGATGAGACCCCTTGCCTTTTGATTGGAACAATCATGAGTCATTGCCCTGTTGTGGTATGCAGTTTTGGCAAAGTAAACAAGTTATAATATCTATGATTATGATAAGTCGTCTCGTAATGAGACCTCTTACTCCTTAAGATAAAGTGTATCCTTGAATTATTCCTCTAAAATTTGTGATTTCCTTAGTAGGGAGGAAGTCATTGTTTCCTTAAGATAGCTCTGGACAACAATAGTAGAGTTTTTGGAAGGAGTTGTTCTACAAAGAATCTTTATTTTGTTATTGATACCTTTCGCTACACTGATATAAATCAATTTCTCACTAAAGGTTGTTTTCATCAAATTTTATGAAGTTGAAACTAGTCTCATATCTAGGCTAGAGTCTTTAACTATATCTTCCAATAATAAAGATCAATTTTCCAAAATATTTACTATTTCTACAAGCGAAAAATCAAAATTTGAAAGAGAATTGTTATCTTTTTGGTAAATTACTAATGTAACCATTCACAATTGGTTTTATTAAAAATAAATAAATAAAAATAAAAAAAATAGTTTCAAAAAAAGAATAATCTTCTAAGGAAAATATTTCTTAAGGATCTGGCCATTAATAGGTAAGGAATCTCTTTTCCGTGTTAAATCCTGCAACATAAAAGTGGAAAAACCTATGATTTCTACAATCTGAAAAGGACCAAGCCACATTTGTTGAAATTTAGTATGTTTTCCTTTTTCTTCATGAGCCTTGTCCCATTTTAAAACTAGATCTCCCACCTGAAAATATTTTCTAGTCATTATATTTTAGTCAAAAGAGGATTTTACTAATGCTTGATGATGAGCGTGAGTTCTTTTGGCCTGCTCTCTTTGTTCTTCTAACCTGATTATTTCCATTTGCCTTAGTTGTAAGGAGGAAGTTGGTACTTCATCAATATATTGAATTAAAGACAGATATGGAATTTCTAAATGAATTGGGAGAACCGCTTCTTTTCCATAAACTAAATTGAATGGAGAAGTGTCAAATGAAGCTTTTTGTGTTATTCGATCGGCCCATAAAGCATATATTAAAGATTTATGCCCATTTTTAAGATTTTGGTCAACTGTTTGTTTGATAATCCTAATTAGGTTCTTATTGGTAGATTCAGCTAACCCGTTCCCTTATGGATAATAATTGGCAAAATATTTAAGTTTAAAACCTCTTTTAAGTGCAAATTCAGTTACTCCATTTCCAAAAAAGTATGATGTGTTATCAAACATTAAAGCGGAAGGCAATCCAAACCTGGTGATTATGAATTGATCTATAAATTCAATGATATGTTCAGCATTAGTCGTCTTGAGTGGAATTGCTTCTACCCATTTAGTAAAGTAATTTGTTGCTGTAAGGATGTACCTATGCTGCTTGGAAGAGTGAGGAACAATCTCACCTATTATGTCCAATCCACACTGATCGAAAGGTCACTTGATGTTGACTGGATGTAGTGCTAAAGATGGTCTCTTTTGTCTTCCAGCGGCTGTTTGGCAGACTTGACATTTCCTTACATACTTGTGCGAGTCATTGAATAATGTGGGCCAGTAATAGCCTGCGCGTAAGATTTTATATGCAGTAGCATCTCCAACATAGTGTCCACCTGCTGGCCCGTCATGGAGTTCCTACAAAAAAAATTTAGCTTCAGATTCTTCAAGACATCTAAGTAGAATAGAATCATAATTTATCCTAAAAAGAACATCATTCAAGAGTTGATATTGTTTTGCTTTCAATCTTAGAGCTCTTTTCTTAGTATGATCGAGGTGTGAAGGGGCATACCCATACTTCAAATAATAGATGATATCGGCATATAATGACTCATTATCATTTAGACTTACCTCATACACTTGTATGTCTGTAGATGAAATTTCAGATACCAGCGATGCTCTGGCCAGCATTTTGCAAAAGCCTTGACCTTTTTCAATACTTGCTGGTTTTATTTCTACATCATATTCCTGTAAGGCAGTGACCCAATTGGCTCTTTTCTCACCCACCTCTTTTTGTACTAAACGATTTATTACTGTTGAAAACGGTACAATGATTTTTGTATGAGTTTTGAGTAGGAAGGGTCTGAAATATTTGATTGCTTTGAAAATAGCATAAGTCTGTTTCTCCACATTTGAATAATTTAATTTAGCCCCCTGTAAGTTTGAACTGAAAAACGCAATTAGGGCTTCTGCCTTATCTTCATTCTCTTCGGTAACAATTGTTGTGTATGATCTGTTAGAGGCAAATGTATATAAAATAAAAGGCTCTAAAAAAATTTGGAGTCGCTAAAGATGGAGCATTCAAAATTGCTTGTTTGATTAGATTGAATGCATCATATTCGTCTTGACCCCACTTGAAGTTTGAGTTCTTTTTTATCATAGTTTGTAAAGGATACACAATTCTTGAAAAATCTGGCACGAATCTCTTTACAAAGGTTATCTGGCCAAGGAAAGATTGCATGATTTTTTGTTGTGAGGTAGGGAAATTTCGGAAATCTCTTTGCTTCTGTCAAGGTCAATGTGAATTCCAGTTTTTGACACTATGAATTCTAGAAGTTTTCCTTCACTTAATGCGAAAAAGGACTTTTTAGGGTGGAGTGAAATTCCATACCTTTGGAAGATTTGTTTTAAATCTTTGAGATGGTTGCTTTGTTTCTTGGAATAGACAATTATATCATCCAAATATATTACCACAAACTTATTAACTAAACCTTTGAATGCAACGTCCATGGCTCTTTGAAAAGTGGCACCATCATTAGTCAGGCCAAAAGGCATTTTTTGGTATGCGTAGGTGCCCCGTTTGGTTTTGAATGTGGTTTTTAATTGGTCGTCAAGATGTACTAACACTTTATTGTATCCTGAGAATCCATCCAAAAAGGACGTTAATTCTGACCCAGTGAGTGCTTGCAAAATTTGTTCCATAGGAGGCAAAGGAAAATTATCCTTTTGGGAGGCTTTATTAAGGTTTGGAAAGTCAATACAGACTCTAATATCTCCTTTTTTCTTTCTAACAGGGACCATGTTGGAGACCCATTTGGAATGTCGAACGGGAAAGATTATTTTGGCTTTCAATAACTTGTTGAGTTCGGATTTAATTTGATTTTCTAAATTGGGATGGATTTTTCTCAACTTCTGTTGGACTGGTTTTACATTATCCATCATTGGAATAGTATGTTGGATGATAGAAGTGTTGTATGTTTTAAGTCCATCATAGTTCCAAGCAAAAACATTTTTGTATTGTCTCAAAAGACGGATATATGCTAATTTTTCTTTCAGAGTTAGGCCAAGGCCTAGATTACGTTTTGGGGTTTGGTATTAGTCCCTAGATTTACTAATTCATAGTTCAAAGTTGAACTTTGGAGTTTTGAATTAGTAGATCTTTTAAACCGATCTTTCAAATCATAAAGGTCTTCTAGTTTGACTAGTGACTTAGGTATAGCGTTGTTAGTGCTATCCTATTGCAATTGTCGATCATGTTGGTCTTCGTCAATTATCTGATTGGCATAGGATCCTTCAAATGTGATAAAACTCACGATGTCAGGATCATCATAAAAAATTCTCCAATTTGTTATGTTGTTAGGAATAGAAGGTCGAAAGATTAATTCTATTGAAAATCTATCAGGACTAAAATCTTCTGAAGGGATAAGTTTGGGAGCTACGTTAGCTAGGAGGCCTACACTTGCATTTTGGATTCTGGGAATTGAGGAAATATTAAATGCTATAAAGTGTTCAGTCAAATCTTGAACTAGAGATTCATAATGTTTTAAATGACCTGATAAACAATGTATAGTATTACGTACTTGTCTGACTACAATTTCTGAATCTCTGAAAACTTGAAGGTATTTTACATTTAATCTAATTGCTTTGTACAACCCTTGGACTAAAGCTTCATACTCTGCGGTATTGTTGGGAAAATCAAAGTCAAGCCTGCAAGTTAACATAATTTTATCTCCTTCTGGACTAACTAGCACGTATCCTCCTCCTACTCCTTTGTTAGATATAGAACCATCAAAAAATAATTTCCAAAACCAAGAGTTATTTACAGGTTTATCTAAAAAATTGATACATATAGAACTATCTGTTTGAGAAAAGTTTTCGACTTGGGAAAAAACATAATGTTTTAAATAAGGTGACGTATCAGCATTGAAATTCCCTAGGAAAGAATCTACTGAGTAATTACCAATAATGCTATTGTTATATGCTACTGGTTCATTTTCTCCCTCTAGCTCTGTTACTATGTATTTCTGATGTCTTTCTCATTCAACTTTTATTTGATTGGGTTTACCATTGTACGGGAGCCACATGTGTGACCAGTGAGTTGCGAAATATCCATGAAGCTTTCTGACCAATCTCTGCTAAGAATCAAGCCATAAAATTATGGAATATCAGCAACTAAAATGTCGATAACTTGACATACCTTTGGGTTGGATGAAGACCTTATGGTAACGTGATTTAATTCTCCAATCACTTCGACCTGCGATCGATCTAGCTGGACTATGTGCACAACGGACTTCTGTGGTTGAACGTTCAATTTTGTACATATTGATTTTGGTAAAATATTCGATGATGCTCCAGAATCCACTAAACAATTATGCACATTTTTATTAAAAATTTCATAGGTAAGAAGAAAGGGGGGAGTATGAGATCTCGATCTTCCTCCAATCAATGCGATGTCATTTGGATCAATCTTGTTAATTGCATTAGTTGGAGGTCTTCGCATTTCATGAGAAGCCTGAGAAATTACAGTGGCAGGAGAAGGTGTAACTGGCACAGCATGTAACTCTTTCAAAAGTATCTTTTGCTAGTGTTTTAACTTGCTCAATTCAGAAAGAGTGATGTTGGCCCGAGTCTTCTTCATATCTTCTATAATATTGTACTCCATTTCATCTGAAACAATCAACGTTTTAGACGGAGTAGAGGAATCTGTTTGGACTGGGCTGGTTTGAGTCGCTTTAGATGTTGTCTTCTTGGGTGCGACTTTATCCTTCATTTCCGAGCTTGCGCTCTTTGGATTAGGGGTAGTTTGGGGGGGATCAATATGATTTCTACTTCGTGTACTAACTAGGAATGCTTCTTGATCCTCTTCTTGTGGGAGGATGAAATCCCACATTCCTTGTAACTCTACAACTTCTTCTTCATCAGTTTACTCTTGAGTAGCGATCTCCTCTTCTTCTTCTTCAGATTCAGCATTTGTAATAGCGTTGGGGGGCTTTGAAACATTTGAGGGATTTATTTTAAAAGCTCTATATCACTACTTTGAAGAAGTTTCTGCCACTTGTTTCTTAATGTCGACCATTTCATTAGACATGGTCTTCAAAACTTTTTGTAATCCTTCTAAATAAAAAGGATCTTTCGATTGCTTTTTCTTGGGATCTTCTTTGAATGTTACCTTCTTAGACTTCCATTCTTTGATCGTGGTCTTCTTTTCAAGGGCTATAATCCATTTCTCTACAACTATTTCTTCTTTCATGTTTTGAGCCAAAGTTGTCTTATTAGCCTTATCCACGAAGATTGCTATATTTGATGGTAAAGAAGTAATGTACCACTCACTTCGCACTTCTTCGCTGGGTTTGGAAGTGGTAGGAATTTTTTTTAATAGTTTATTGAAATGAGAATTAAAGTCTTTGATAGGTTCTTTTGATTGGGCCCTAAGGTTTGACAAGTCACTAATCAACGTCGCAGTAGACCTATCATCACCAAACTTAATGAGGAATTGCTCCTCGAAGATGTCCCAACTAGTGGTAGATCCAGATGGTAATGAAAAGTACCATGATCCAGCTGTTCCTTGAAGGGTATAAGGAAAAAGTCGAACGACAGCATCTTCGTTGGTAACCCCATTAAGATTTATGGATAGCATAAAGTTATTGATATGCTCTTCCTCTAGCATGCCTTCTTCAGGATTGAATTTAGGCAGCCATTTTTCAAGATGGGCTGATAACTAACTCAAGAGTGCAGGAATTAAGATTTCCCCTGGGTTATTCCATGGATATTGAGCCATCACTGATCTACTAATGGAAGGAAGTGCATAAGATGAACCTTGAGGTTGAGGAACTGAGGGTATTACGATTCCAAATGTTTGGGAAGGAGATGTAGAAGTACTGGTAGGTTGGTGGAAAATGGTTTGAAGTGGTGGAGTGGATGGTTGACCTCGCGGTGAAGATATTGAGATGGATGATGATGGTGAAAGAGTCTCTCTATCGGAACCTGTAGGTGATTTCCTTGCTCTCTTCCTTGTGGGTAGAGGTAATTCAGTTGGTTGAACACCAAACTTTTTTCTTTTTAATCTGGTTAAGGGATGTGCAGGATTATATTGTGAAGTTACGCTGCCTTGAGATTTATAAGACCTTTGAGGAGATATAGAAAATCGCTGAAGTTTGTGAATCAGAGATTCAACTTCAGGAGGTTCAAAAATAGATTGTTCTGAAATGTCACAGTTTATAGCAGCGGTTGTTGATCCTACAACTTCTGACTGTGGATTTAAGTATTCTAAATGAGGTGGAGAAGTCGGGGTAGATGGTGAGGGCGATTTACTCTCAAAATGGTATTTAGAATTGGACTTGCTTGCATTCATAGTTACAGGCCTTCCTTCTAGCGCCAAATATGTTGAAGCCCCAAAAATTGGGTCTACAACAAGGGGGATACCCACCCGATCTAGACCTTGGTTGGTAGCTCCTTTTCCGTTTGGTATAGTAGGTCCGACTGGGGATAGTGGGACCAGTTTCCCAATTTGTGTGTGTGTATGTAAGATTGATTGATGTTCCTAGCTTTCAAATATTCTAATTGAGGTGATCTACTTCTAATTATAATCTAATGACATGTAATTGTATTCTAAAAAAGCAACAACATCTAAATCTATACTAACCCGGGGTATGATTCTTCTGTTATGCGATTTAAAATCATTTCAGATAACAATCGGTAATAAAGATCATTCAACTGTTATAAGAAAAGAATTCAATATAAATGAACCACTTCGCATAAAAAGTTAGGGGAAATAGTTGTGAAAAACATATCGCATAATAAGTTTTTCATATATCAAGCATAAATAAATAGCTATCACCGTACAAAAGTGCCAAATGATAACTCATGCATTCAAGCGTTAACATATAAACAACTAAGCTTAAATATCACTCTAACACAGGAGATAGAAACAGTTAAGAGATAGAAGTACCATTTATAACTAATTCTACTCATGAACTTCAAGTGATAGCGATTTATCTCTTCTCAATCCAGCATCAACTAAGAGTACAGAAGTGCAACATCAGTAGCAGATATCAGATGCAAAAATCAATAAATTATGTTCCATTCATTCACCAAAACCTCCTTGGAGGGTGCAAAAGTGCATGTTCTGAGTACAAGTTTCTGATAAATTTCTGGACACTTCTCTAAATGCATGAGAAGGGTTTAAATACTAGTAACTACATCTAAAAATAACTTATTTACAAAAATTTAGGATACGGTTTAAATGACCGTCCTTTTTCTAGGAAAAATAAAATAAAACTATTTCTAAGATTAAATCTAAAACTAACTATTTCTGTATTTTCTCCTTTATATGGCAAGCATTTAGCATTTTCTTGAGCAAAGTTGGTTGGCCGACTTTGGCCTTAAGTTGTCCTATGAAAATGACAACTGGTAGAGCTGGCACCATCGTTTCAGCAGAATTTATGATACTTGTTTGAGAATCAGGCACCTGCTATGTGGTTCTACTGAGTAAACCCAGTAAAAAATTGAATTTAACTTAGTTAATCTGCCTTTTCTTGAGCCCTCTATCTTCAGTTTGATTATAGCTACTGTTCGACATACAACTGAACAAGCTAAATCTGCAACTGAGGTTTTAGAAAACTTTGATGAGTTTCGAGTAACTGTAAATCCTATTACCTTAGTATTTATTTCCTCAACTAGATTATGTATACCTTCCCAAGTGAAAATATCCACGTTTCTGTTGCATGCGGTGTCTATGTATAAGGGTGCCATTTCTTTATCTTCAGAGATCGGAGCCTCGCATATCTTCACCGTAGTTTCCTGTACACTGCTTTGTATAACCTTTTGTCCTTCGTTCTTGCATTTTGAAAGTGAGGTGAGAGTAATGATAATAAATAACGATGGGAATTCTTTGACTGCCGAAGACAGGTAAAAATATGCCACCTTACGTGAACTGGCTCTTCGATAAAATCAAAACTATATTTCATTAACAACTAGAAACTACTTCATTAATGAGCATTAAAGTAGATAACCAGTCTCGTTTAATGGAAACCCTTTTCCTTGAATAATGAAGTAGAAAAAATTGTAATGGGACGATTTTGCGATTTGCTTTGCAATATCGCAGATTGCTGCATCGCATAATCGCAAGAATGCAAGATCGCAAGATCTCTCTGTTGTCCTATCATAAGATCGTTTTGTCAGATTATCGCAATTTCGCATGGTCGCAACATCGCATAATCGCAATATCACAGAATCATAATATATGCATGTTTTGTGTTAAGCAGTTTCTTGTGAGGCGCGATTTTGTGATGTGCGCTATCGCATATCGGCGTTTTCTGCAGTTTTTTATTATAAGTGTGCTTCTAAGAATTGCGATGTGATATATGTTTATCCTTATGCAATTTCGCATCGCATTCTCGCGATTTTAGAGTTTAGCTTGTAAGTAGGCATGTTGTTATCTTTTCTGCGATGTGATATCCTTTAAAGAGTGATTTTGTCTTCCCTCATCACAAAACTTAAGTTTTTTAGATTTCGCAAAGGTCTTTTCTTATGTTTATGATGGAAAGTTTTATTGAAAAGGAAATACAATCACCAATTGATTTTTTTGAATTTTTAGCTAAGGGTCCCCATTTATTTAGTATTAGTCATAACACTAAATAAAAAGGGGGGTTGTTGGTGCTGACAACATGTCCTAGAACCTTTGTCCAACTCATCTTGAAGAATGTGTATAATTGCCCTATGTGTGGCTAGAACATCGATGTACCTCTGCATGTTTTCTGTGCTTAGCTGCAAATAATCCTTGGTGGCCTCTCGCATCGACTACTCCATGTACCTGTCAACCTCTAGTTGAACTTGGTTCTTATCAATGGCTTCGGTAAGGGAACCAATTGAAGGGATCCTGTGTCTCCACACCATGAAATCCAGACTCTTGAACAACTATACATAGGAAGCCTCAATGCTATTGATGAGCAGAGGGAGATGCTCATAGTTCTAGATCAACATTTGGATTTGTGCTTTGTCAAGCTTGGCCCCCAGCTCCATTATCTTCTATAAGTAAAGTGGGGCTCTCTTGTATCTCATTGTCCCACTCCTGTACAAGAACAACAGTATTGTGTATGTCCTTGAGAGTTTTGGAAATATTAATGCACCACTGCAGAAAACCATGTAGATGAACAAATTCCTTGTGCACGATGACAAATCTGTCATAAAATTTCTGCAATTCCCTAGTGATCTCATCATTTTGTTCTAACAAGAACTTGACATTTGAGCTTATGGATTTTTCATAAGCCTTAGTGGCATCGGCAATGGTAGATGGATGCTTTCAAACATCAGACACAACCACCATTTCCTTCATATGTGCAAGTGAAGCGTGATCATTCAGGAGATTCTTTCTCTGTGCCTATACAACCCTTTAATGAAACTCATCAAATGACATATTATACACATCTATCATCGGATCATCATCAATGAGAACAACCTATCCTTGCTCGCTTATCACTAGCTCTGATACTGTAGGTGGTGGAGACTAAGGGGTGACCATAGATGCTCTTAGCATGAGATCGATATCTTGCTCATGCAACTCTTGTTCCAACTCCATGTCTATTGATTTGACCATTTACTCAATCTACTGAGCAAGCTCTTGAACCTGCATCTCCTCACCCTCTTCTTCATCTGCCAATTTTTTTGATTCCTCAACCTGTATGTGCATAGCTTTCTCTATCTTCGCTCCTTTCCCTTCTTCTCGTTACTACTTCTACTTCTCTTCTCTCTCTCTCTCCTTCTTAGCTCCTACTCTTATTTCATATTCTTATACGTTTCCTGCAACTTCATTTTTTCTTCCTCCAACCTTTTCTTCTCTCTCTTCCTATGCTTTTCTCTCTTTATGTGTTGTTTCCTCTTTGCCTCCATTGCCAAATATTCCTTCTTAGTGAGAGGATATTCTCTGAAGTTGCAACTTTTCTCAGCCTATGGGATCTCAATAATCTTCCTCTTACCCCTGTTCTACAATGGTTTTCTTCTTATTTCTACTCTTTTTGTTGCTTCCTGAGGTGTTTCTTCTTACGGAGCATCTTTTCATTTTGTGGCTATGTTGATCAATTCATTGAACTTGGAGTGGTTGTAATAATACCTCCAAGGGTCCTCCTCTCCGCAATGACATGCCCCGTGGATTAGTGGATAATACACTCTCTCACACTGGTTCTTGAAAATTTCATGGGGATCGTATGGATTGGAATATTTGGTGTCAAACTCATACTTCAAAATCTCCTTCTCTTTGGCATCTACATATTTCAAGCTCCTGATCTTGTACAATCCAATATGAAATGGAAGAGTAGGCCATGGTACCTTCTTCCTCCTATGTAGCCTTGTTGATAACCCTGTGGAGATGTGAGATGAAACCTCTTGCATGACCAACTATCAGTGGCAAACCTTGGTAGCACATGCAGAGGATTCTCTCTACCAAACCTCCTAATGAAAGTGCCAGTGCCACTGCATGAAGGATACTAATTTGCAATGTTGAGTACTGCCTCCATGGCTTCTTAGGACATGAAAGGTGGATCATTGCTCAAAGTTAAACTTGTAAAGTGCGGTGATGAAATGGGTAGCTAGCCTTGCCATGACTCCTCGATAGCTGCATTCAGAAAGAAACTCACAATAAATGTTAAAAACAATTTCTAATAGTGTCCATGTCCAACCCATGCCAAGAAACTGATGTTGGGCACCAATTGCATCAAGCATGTACATGGACTTATATAATCTCACTTTCTCATCTTTGGGTAGACTTGATGCATTAGTCACATGCACATTCAGCTAAAGAGCCAACAGATCCGACGCGTTGAATGGCCTTGCATCATTTTTCCAACTAGTCCAACACAACCACCTAACTCTACTGAAAGGTCTTCATGCTCTCTTGACCAAACGATCGACATGCAAAGATGATCAAGAGTTGGTAGGCCTTTTTGAGGAACTTAGTCTTGCAAACATGATTTTTTTCAATCTAAACTTCGACATTTCTTTCACCCAATGCTTTATGATGTATCTAGTGTTCACATTGTTATTGGGGGAATAGAAAAGTGCATCTATGTTGTTCACTGGTTGTGGTAAGTGTTACATCTAATGATAGTTTTATGTCTTGAAAGTATCAAGTTGTGTTCCACTGGCACTACTCAATTTCATCATCTCAAGATCTGTATGTGGGACAATCTAGTGAATGATGTTCTTACATGGGAAGGCAGGGTACTTGCATACTATCTTATATAAGCCTGACTTATGGATGTTGACATAGACTTGTCAATACTCTAGATATTCCTTGAAACTTCTTGCAAGGATATCCTTGATTTCTTACCATGCTATATTCATGTCCTTCTCGATGAACAGTTGTGTGTCTTCATAGATTGGCAAGCTCATTGACATGTGTTCAACTACATCCCTAATGCTTCTCTTGATAATATCCTTTGATCCATATTTCTTGGAAGCCATGTTACTTGTACTACTGAAGAGATGATCAACAACCATTGTACCTAGAGAAAGATATCACATTCATGGTATGCAAATGTTAGCTTGAAACCAAAAGCGCTTCGAGGATAGACCAAGAAAAAAACTAGGCAAATGTTTAAAAGGATTGCAAAATTCTAGGTTTCCAAGGTGAGGGACTGTCAGCTAGATTTTTGCATTGCACAGTCCCAACTGCTAGTGAGGAGGTGATGCTAACTAAAACTATGGAATGCGTATTTTAGTATAGCTTTTGTTGGTTGGGACTACACATTGTACAATCATAATGGCTTAGACTTCGAGACTAGGCCCTAGAACTATGCTCTGTGTAGTGGGAGCCAGTCCTTAGTAGCCTCTATGCAATTCATGGACCTAATACATAGCCTTGAGATCCATAAATGCACAGTGCTTGCTGGGAAGATCAAGATCTGGGCCAAGGGAAGCCTAGATATACCTAAGAGAAACATGAAAATGATCGGATATAAAAGTATAAGTGGTGGTTGGTGCAGATCTGAGTGAATGATGATGCATGTAATAAAAAAAGAGTAGGAATCTATCAAATTGAAGAACAATGAAGCTTGTTGAGAGAGTCTCCATAACGACAACTGTTAATGCAAAGGCTAGGTCATGCTTGGGATACTTAAGAAAACAAATGAAAAACTTAAAAACCACTTTTAAAAGCTAAAACAAATCAAAATGGCAGTAGTCGTTCACAAAAATGGGTAAAACAACACTCTCACAAGCAAAGTAAACAAAAGTGATAGAAAAATCAGCAAAAGACAAGAAAAGTAAGATGTACCCAAAAAAGTTGGGAAGACGATGTTGAAGGTTCCTAGATCTCCTCGAGAATGCCAGAGCTCTAAGATTGAATGTGAAAATGATTTATGGAAAATTCCATTAAATAGATTTGGTTGATTGAGGGTTTATGATGCAAAGGCCAAAAATCTAGGAAAAAGCAACACAAAGCGACAGTTTCCAAACAAAGTTCAAGTGTAACTCTTAGTACTAAAAATAAATCCATATTTTTTAGGGATTCGTTTTCACTTTTTTTTTTCCTTTTTATTTTTTGGGAAAGGCTATCGTGGATGCACAAAGAAATTGCGTAGTTTCGGGGAGAACTGGTCAACTCAGTGGCACATACATCAGGCAGATGTTAAGGGAATGCTTCTGCATAATTCCAGGGCGGAGTGGCTCTGGCTTCCACTCATGCTTTGTGTATTTTCCTAGTTGAAGCAAGGGTACCAGTTGGGTCTACACAATTCTAGAGCGAAAGCTCACTGTTGGGTTGAATTGTGCATTTCTTAGGGGCAATACTGGTTTCCCTGTAGGATTGCGTAGCTCACTAAGGCAAGGATAGAAATGGATTGCAACTAGGTCAAGAGGTCAGCTTGTGTTTGGACAATAAAGCTAGTAATAAAACACAAGCTATAAACTAAAAGTTAAAACTCAATGAAAGAACAAGTACCTGGGTTAGTGTGATGCAATCTATTGGGTTTTTAGTAGGGAGGATCCAAAACAAAGTGTATGAAAACATTGGGAGGGTTCTTGTAGCCACTACGACATTAGAGACACATTAGTAGAACTCCCGCTCTTTGTATGTACCTTGTCTCATGTAAGGGGAGTCTAACTCTTCAAAAATTATTGTTCGATTCTTTGATTATCATGGCTTCTTCACTAGCTTGAGTTAAAGATATAGTCCCTACCATTCTCTTTATTAGAAACACACATACTAAGCAAAGTCAACTAAGTTGTTTTGATTGGTCATGAGAGGTATATTGATGCATAAGTAACAAAGACTATCAGAATTTTAGTTTCATCTCTAGTGTTGCTCCATTGCCATTAGCTCTGGATAGTACCTCGATGAAGTCACTTCAGGAACACAAGCATTTCTCTGCTACCAGCAAGCCTGGAGAGTAATTTGATAGAGTTACTTCCTTTACCTCTCTGTGCAGGAAGCCTTTCTCTTCTTTCTCCTTTATTTTATTTTTTTCATTTTTCATTTTTCAAAGAACTTTGCATAGAAACTTATTTATTTCATGAGGTAGAAGAAGGATCCCGACTTATTCAGAGTGGAAGAGGTTGTCCCTTCATATAAGAATATTTATATATTCCTGTGACATACATCTTAAGAATTCCCCCCTCATCTTACTCTACTTGATTGAGTTGACAAGGGTAACCCAATATAAAACATCAATTAGAGTAGGTGGTACTAGTTAAAAGTGCAATTGTCCTGATTTCACCAAGACACTCTAAAAGGAACATATTTTCCATCAGAGTATCATCGACTAGAAGAAACACAAGATTTTCACAAGGAGAGGGAATATACAGGTAACCAGATGTTTGTAGTTTTACAAGTCCTCTTGCATTTTACTATGCTTGTCTCAAGAAGCCAAACACGGTTTCATGGGAAACTAATCGTATGAGTGCACAAGAAAGAAAAAAAGCAAAGGAATGAAGTAAGATGAGAGAAAAAACAAGTAGGCAAAAGAAAAACAACAAAACAAACACTACTCCTACTCCTAAGCTAAATAGAGCATGGGCCAACTCATGTGAAGTGATATTTCCAATGCAGCCACTGATGCATTGGTCGAAACATGTAGATGATTGCATGGTTAACAAGAAGAATATTCAAGAAAAAAACAAACAATAAAGATGAACCAATGAAAACCAACATGTTCAAAGCTTGAATGCATCCACAACAAAGAAAAGATTAAAAGCACATGAAAGTCACACTAAAAACATATCATGGCATTGTATCACACTGCGTGCAGATGATAAGAATTTACACACTTTTGACCTTGGAAAATGAGAAAACATGCGAAGAGAATAAAATTTTCGCTTTGCAACTTGGCTTGCTACTTATGACTCCTCCAGTGGATGAGTGATAGGATCGTGTGACTGTAGTGGAGGATTTGAAACTTGTAGATTAGATTAATTTTCAGTGTTAATAAAAGAGTGATGAGGAGCTAAGGGTGAATCAACATATTTCTGATCAGAAGTGGAATTAACCTCAAGGCTGTGAGAACCTAACATAACAATCAGCTTGGGCTGAAGTCCCTCAACAAATTGAGGGGTTTCTACTTCATTAGCAGGTAGATCATCAAAGACTAGTGGATTAGAAAGATCAACATCAAGTTAATCATAATCATGATCAAATTATTGAGTAAAGAGATCATGACAGCCACAATCAAAAAATTCAAGACGTAAATCGACACCCTCATTGTCTCACGAATCATATAGAGGGGTTGATGAGAAAGAAAAGTTTTCACCCTATGAATTTCCGAAAATGAAAGATGGGAGGTCAAGTGGATTGAGAAGGAAAGATTTTTCCTCTCTGCGATCAAATTATGGATTGACATATTATGTGTTATGTGAACCGTTGGAAGTAGAGAGATCTAGGGATGAATTTTCACAAGAAAAACTAGAAATGGAAGAATCACAGAAAATGTTAGGATAAAGCAGACGAGGTGCAGATAGAAGGAGGTCCCTTATCCATAGGTTCTCTTTTAGATTCCCATGCATACTCATAAAAAATGATAGAACATGTTCTCTACTCAAAACCAACTTCATCGACAACATTATCCTCATGAACATCACATGTGGAATCCAGAATGGACAAAAACAATACACCAAAATCTAGAGGATCAAAGGAACCACAGGATGGAGGTTAAGAAAATGAGATCATGTGAAAACCAACAGACTTTTAGTCTAAATCTCTGCATAAATAAAAAGCAGGTGGGTTGTGAGGAGGTGACAGTTCAATATGTTGGTTCACAACTTCTCCCACCTTGTCCTACAAAGCTAGAGCTGTTTTATGAGTGGAGGACGAAGAGTCACTTGTCAAAACGACCTTGTCCATATTAGGTTTGGAAGCTCTGACACTGAGGTATGCCGGGAGGGGTTTCAAATATTCTAATTCATGTGGGTTATTAGATATATGAAGAAGACATTGAAATATTTTAGATAGAAATTTCCAGTCAATTTCATTTTCTGGGGTTTGAAAACAAAGATTATGAAAGAGTTGCCAAAATTATGCAATTGATTCATCAGGTGCTTTATGTACTTCCAATATTTTATGATTAAGTTCTTTATAATCGTAATGAAGGAGAGGATGTCATAACTCTGATCATGTGATCAAAAGAGTGAATAAAGGTTGCAGGAAATATGAGACACAATTGCTTAACATGCCTTATGAACATGTGAGTGAACAACCCACAAGCAATGTCATCCGAAGGGACTTCATTCCTATCATAGAAACCCAAAAAGGAAAATCTATGTCTCAACAAGGATATTCCATGCTCACCATCATATTTAATTTGTTAGAAGTCATATATGACATTGTCCAACACTTCAAATCATGAGCATGAGAAAAACATGCTTGAGTTGAGATTGTAATGTATGTCACGAATGATGTGCAGATATTCAAAACAGACATTGAGGGCTCAACTTGTCATCTGGCACTCCTTCTACCACAATAAATTTTGGTGGTGTTGGACCAACAAACATTCGAGGGGATCTTCCCAGTAAGAATTCCCAACTAGACCCTAAACCATTTAATGTAGGAGTCCCAACAATGGGTGGTAATGTAGTGCCTTGACCATGGTAGCGGCCATAGGTTAGTATGATAACTTCAGTCGGAAGTAAGTGTGCGACCTTGGAGTGAGTCAAGTGAGATGCATTGGGGTTCTAACACACAGAGGGGAGAAGGAAGTGTGTCCCTTAGAAGCCTATAATAGTACATAACCTGAAAGGAACATACGAGTAGAATGAAATCACAATCTGGAAGAGGGATAGTCCACAAACTGAAGTGATGGGTTAATCCAACAACACGCCTTCAACAAGGTTCAGATAAATGCATACAAAATAGTTCATAACAAAATGCATAAGTTAAACAACATGCATTGCTAAAGTAACTAGAATAGTCGAACTACAATAACAACATATGCATGAAAACATGAAGGTTCAGTTATATTATTATTAAGTGAAATTTCCATCCATACATACATTGTTGACAACCACTAGCCCCAATAGTGGAACATTACAGTCAACACAACCTGCTCCTTCAAAGATGTGTAATCACTCTACATTGAGGAGAAGCCAAGGCTCATCACAAGATTCCCAAGCCTACTCTAAGCCTAAGCCTGGCCAAAAATTTGGCTCCCAAAGGCCATTACTTTGAGGTATGAGGTTCTATACATAACAAAGGGAGGGGTGATGATTGAATTCCACTTTGACTCTTCAACTTCTTTACAAATAACTCCTTACATTACAAAGTGACTGTTCACATTCCACTAGTGACACTTGAAATTTCACTTAGAATATTTTTACACATAATAGACAATTTCCACATATACCCATGTCGGACAAAATAGGCTAGAGTCAGCTTGACAAGAAAAACACATGAATCAAAATCTCGGGCAAAGAACAACTCGACTACATCCTCTCGATGATCTTAAGTGATGAACTGATACCAAGATTGGTACTGTGCTATGGTGTTGATTTGAATTGGATACATAAAGAATAATCAAAAGAACCATGGTTGTACCAAGTCGGGACAGACTTCAAAGAATTGAGAGCAGTGATCAAAAACACATCTAAACTAGTGGCATTTGGCAGCCAGCATGGAACGACGAGGACCTCGGTGAAAATGTGCCGACCAAGACCCATGAAGACTGCGCAAGAGGCGAAATTATCCCCTGAGAAGCCTGGATCAGGAAACAGAGGGAGTTTTTAATGCACGATTAGCGCTTGGCAAAAACCCTCAAAAAGGAGGGGCCCCAAGTGCTTGGTTGCATGGGAGCCGGGAAAACTATGGGGAAAAACGCTAAAGGCTAAGGCAGGACCCACGCTCTAAAAACCGATGGAATTCATCGGGGGCATCCTTTGGTGGTAATCAGATTTGGTGAAAATGGAGTGATTTTACTCAGTGCCCGATGTTTGGCAAGCGAAGGACAGAGAAAACGACCGCTCATCGTGCACCAATGGTCGAGCAAGTTAACCACGTGAAATGAGTAGATGACATTGGATCTGGGGGATTCAGATCTAACAGTTGATATTGCACCTGATGGTAAGACCGGATGTAACGAGGGATTAAGCCGCGCTTTAAAGGAATTGGAGGTCCACTTTGGCTGTTAAGATGGCAGATGACTCATTCCACGATGTAACTAAAGAACCAAACTGATGAAGCAAGCTGGCATAGTTTGCAGGAGGACAAGTGGCAGCTCCCTATGAGTCTGTTGATGATGTGAGATAGGGAACTCCAAGTGAAGCTGTAGCAGGCGATCTGACAGAGTTGGAAGAGGAATTTAATAGCCATTAGCTTGAGTGGCTTTAAAGCCATGCACAAACCAACAGAAGGGACACACAAACAGGGAAGAATAGACAGAGTAGATAGCGAGAGCAAAAAGCTTTAAGAAGACAAAGGGTCGAACTGACCAGAGGGCTTGAGAAATTTGAGCCATCCCTGAAGGAGATCTGTGAGAATCGAGCACCACATTTGGCTCCTTCCATTGTAGACCCGAGAGGTCAAAAAGCTGGTAAGGTTAAGAGTCATATTGAGCTCCTTCTTTGTAATTATCTACTTTAAGACACAAATAAAGAAGGCCACCACTAAAAGATGGACCAAAGATGTAGCCCTGGAGGATAGGGTGAAATCCTTATTAATTTCTTGTGTTTTTATACTTGCTTACTACGTTTCTCTGCTATCTTCCATTTTCAAGTGTCTATGTATTTGAAATCTTATCGATCCGTTGCTTAAATAACCTAGACAAACACCAATACATGAGTCTGTAATACCTTCATTTAATAATTCTTAGCTAAGATCACTCATAGGGTGAATATCAGATCAAGTGGTATCAGAGCTTTAGGTTGTAAGGTTAGACAAGCTTGTGTTGGTCTAGATGTTGAATGCTCACTAGATCAAAGCTCAAATTACGATAAGGAGAGTTGGTTGAAACTAATCTTGAGATTGGGAGAGTCTATCCTTAGAAGACCATGTCAGAGGAAGGTTCTGTGGGGCCAGACCCTAAGTTCATAGAGATTTTCCTAGCTATAAAGTCCATGGTAGAAGAAATGTATAGGGACTTTAGAAAGCATAAGGATGAAGATTCATTAGGCTCTAAAGAAGATAAAGAAGAGTATGAATCTCATTCCCATGACCACTCAAAAGGAAAAGTGAAAGAGGAAAACTTTCTCACACCTCCTAATAGGCCTGCGCATAATAAGAAAGCATCTTTGATCAAGCTAGATGTTAAATTTGAATTGTCTATATATGATGGAGAGCTAAATGCTGAAAAGTTGGACAATTAGATTAGACAAATTGATGTGTATCGCAGAGTGCAAAACATCGACTCAGACAAGAGAAAAATTCAGTTGGCAAGCCTACGCCTATGAGACACTTCCTTGGTTTGGTGGGAAGGCAAAACCCAAGCTGACATGAAAAGACATGGTAAGACTATCTCTGTCTAGAGTGAATTTGTTTCTACCATCAAGAAGAAATTCTATCCTTTGGCCTACATGCAACAAGCCATGATGAGTTGGTAAACTCTTTGGCAGTTGAAAGGGCAAAGTGTGCAAGGGTACACTCTAGAATCTAGAAAGAGGGCATTGATTCTACGGATCTCATTAGACTCACCCGAGACTCTTTTGAAGTACATTGGTGCTCTACATAGCTACATGAGGCATACCATCGTCATGTTTAATCCCACTAGTATAGATGAGGTATCTGTACAAGCTACTCATCTAGAGGCTAGAGGAAAGAATGGAAATCCAGAAGTTGGGGGACCATCCCAACCCACTACAAGCAGGAGCAAGGAGAAAAGAAAGCAAAAGTGGAAAGCAAGGAAGGCTAACACTGCACAGAAAAGCAAAGCTTCTTGCACTTACTGTGAAAAGGATGGGCATGATGATGAGCACCTTTAGATTCTGCATCTAGGGCTAAGACTTAAGAAGTCTGAGGGCAAGAAGAAGAATACTACTATAGCTATTCAGAAAGATTTGGGGTCAGACTCAGGAGATGAAACAATCATTGCAGCCACAATTATGAAAGGTAAGAATTCTAAATTATCTACTAGTAATTCTGCTCAATCTATTATTGATGAAGAACATGAGAGAAAAACACATGAGCTTTTCCATATTTGAGTTGTTTCCAAACATCAAAATACTGATACTTTGTTTGATAGTGGCTCACAAGTAAATTTCATTTCTGAAGCAATTGTAAAGAAATTGGGATTAGCAACTAAACCTCACAAGATACCATACCCATTAGGATGGTTGAATGATAAAGCACAACTACAAGTGACTAGACAGTGCAAACTCAAGTTTTCTTTTGGATCAACATTTGTAGATGAGGTTGAGTTAGACATAATTCCTTTGGATATATGTGGATTTTTTTTAGGGAGTCCTTACTTGTATGATAGAAAGGCTATTTTCTATAGAGCTGAGAACAAGCATCTTCTTGTTAAAGATGGAATCGAATACTTTGTAAGAGCTCATAAGCTCAAGAATAATTATACTCTCATAAACTCAGGGCAGACGAAAACAATGATAAATTCATGCAAACAATTCTTACTAATGGTTGTAAAGGAAAGGAAACCTGAAAAAACTAATGTATTTGAGGGCTTTAATACTCAACAGCAAGTAGATATAGAAAAGATTGTTTTAGAGTATGATGTCCTGTTCCAAGAACCTAAAGGCCTGCCACCCAAAAAGGAAATAGTACATGATATTATTTTCCAGCAAGATGTCCCATTGCCTAACATTGGAATGTACAGGTTGTCTAGTATAGAGAATGTTGAAATCAAGAAGCAAGTGCAGGAGTTTCTCGAGAAGGGGTTCATCAAGCCTAGCACATCACCATGTGGGTCACCATTCGTTTTGGTGAGAAAGAAAGATGGCTCATGGAGAATGTTCATTGACTACCGAGCATTGAATAAGATAAAAATCAAAAATCGTTATCCCCTTCCTCGCATGGATGATCTTTTAGATCAATTGAAGGAAGTTGTTTATTTCACCAAGCAAGACTTGCATAGTGGATACCATCAGGTCAGAGTTGTAGAGCAAAATGAATGGAAGACTACTTTCAAAACAAAGTAGGGATTGTATGAGTGGTTGGTTATGCCTTTTGGCTTAACCAATGCCCCTACTACTTCCATCATATTAATGAATGATGTACTCTTAGGCCTTTTCTTGATGATTTTGTTATTGTGTATCTGGATGACATTATGATTATTAGTAAAATGTGGGAGGAAGACTTAAATCATGTTAAGTAGACATTAGATGTTTTGAAAAGAGAAAAACTATATGTTAAACTATCCAAATATGAATTTGGCAAAACATCTCTAAATTATTTGGGTCATATAGTAGGGGGTGGTGAATTGATAATAGATCCCTCTAAAGTGGTAGTCATTGTAAATTGGCCTAAACCCAAGTCTGCTACAGAAGTGAGAAGCTTCTTAGGAGCAGCACAATATTGGAGGAAGTTTATCGCTAACTTTTCCTCAATTGCATCTCCCTTACATGCTTTGACAGGATTGAACAAGGTGTTTTAGCGGGGAGGTAAACATCAGAAAGCCTTCGACAACTTGAAAAAAAAGATTAGTACAACACCTGTACTAGCACTACCTGATCTACAAAGACCATTTGAGATACAAACAGATGCCAGTGACTCTGCCATGCGAACAGTATTGACACAGCACGGTAAACCCATATGTTATCATTATGAGACTTTTAATTCTATAGGAGTTAACTATCCTACATATGATAAAGAATTGTATGCACTAGTTTGGAGTGTGCAAAAAGTGGAAACATTACTTAATGGGCAAAGAGACAGTAGTACATACTAATCATCAACAATTTCAATATCTGCACTCCCGAACTAAATTACAACAATCAAGGCACTATAGATGGATGGGTTTTCTACAACGGTTTCATTTAGTCATCAGATATAAAGAGGGCATACATAACAAAATTGCAGACATGTTATCTAGACCCATTATAAATGCATCTACTATACTTAAGCATAATTTTGTACTACATGAAAGCTACATTGAACAATATGCTCAAGATAAAGACCTTAAAGATGTATATGCAACTTTGAGTCAAGGAAAAATGGTAGAAGAATTGGATTATCATGTGAAGGATCGACTTTTATATCATTGTGGGAAACTCTGCATTTCACAAACAGATGGAGTAAAAATAATCAGATAGGCACACACTTCTATGATATCAAGTCACTTTCGAGTAAGTAAAACAGTTGCACAACTACAAAGGTTTTGTTATTGGCCAAAAATAAATGAGACAGTTTCTAGATATGTGAGAGGGTGTACTATTTGTGCCAAAAGCAAGCCCAACAATAGAAAACTAGGCCTGTACACTCCATTACCAGTTCCTTCTCACCCTTGGGAAAGTGTTTTCATGGATTTTGTTGGGGGAATGCCTAAGTCTCGAAAAGGTCATGATTATCTGTATGTGGTTATGGATAGGTTCAACAAAATGTGCATTCTGATACTTTTTAATAAGAAGATTACAACTAAACAAACTGCAAAACTATTGTTTGAACATGTATGGGTTCATTTTGAGTTACCCACTTCTATTGTATCTGATTGAGACACTCTATTTGTAGGGAAGTTTTGGTCACTTCTGTGGGAGATGATGGACACCCAACTGAGGAAAAGCATAGCCTTTCATCCGCAAACTGATGGCCAGATAGAAGTAGTTAACAAGACAGTGATCTAGCTACTAAGAGGATATTGCATCAAACATCCTAAACTTTGGGATGAACACTTATGTTATGTGCAACATGCTCACAACAAAGCAAAAAATTCTTCTACATAGCGATCTCCTTTTGAAACCTATTTTGGTTTCACACCAAGGTATCCTTTGTATTTTGTCTTTGGTAAATATACCATCATTGATGGACACAATGATGTGTAAAAGGCAACTAGGTTCATTGAACAGATCTAGGAGATCCACCAGGAAATATAAGAATAGCTAGAAAAGGGCCCAGCCAAATATAAGGCAAGGCGTGAAAAGCATTAGGTGGAGCATAGTTTCCAAGTTGGTGACCAGGTCTAGCTATATATTAGTAACGACAGGATGTAAGGTGAAGGTAAAAAGCTAAAGCCTATCAGGTATGGGTGCTTTAAGATACTTGAGAGGATCGGTGAAAATGATTTTCGCCTTGATCTACCAGCTTACATGCACATAAACTCAATCATAAATGTAGATTGCTTGAGATTGTTTGAACCTTCAATGATTGAGCATCTTGAAGAGCAAGGTCAATTTCCTTCTATTGATGACTTGCTACCTGGATATATAAATGAATTGTAGGAAGACACAGTCTTGGACAAGAAAGTGAGGACAACCCGTAGAGGAGATTTTGAGCACCTCAAATTGGAATCAAAGGTTCTAAACTGAGTAGTGAAAATTGGATTGAGATTGGACAAGTGAGACAGCAGTACCCTCACTTAGTCGATGCTTGAAAAAAAACCAACTTTTGGTGGTCTAAAATATATTCAGTGGGAAGGTCGTGATCCGAAATGGATCCATAAATAATAATCAAAAGAACCATGGTTGTACCAGGTCGGGATAGACTTCAAAGAATTGAGAGCAGAGATCAAAAACACCTCTAAACTAGTGGCAGTTGGCAACCAGCGTGGAACGACGAGGACCTTGGTCAAAGTGCGCTGACCCAGGCCCATGGAGACTGTGCAAGAGGCAAAATTAGCCCCTAGGAAGCCCAGATTGGGAAACAAAGTGCTAATGGCACATCACTAGGAAAAAAACCTCGAAAAGGAGGGGCACCAAGCACTCAGTCGCATGGGAGCTGGGAAAACAATGGGGAAAAAGGCTAAATGCTAAGGTGGGACCCATGCTCTAAAATCCAGTTGTATTCATTGCAGCCGCCCTTGAGTAGTAAGAAGATTCGGTGAAAACAGAGTGACTCCACTCAGCGCCCAACGCATGGCAGGTGGAGGAGAGAGAAAACTACCGCTCATTGCACACTAATGGTTGAGCAAGTCATCCGCACAAAAAGAACGGATGACATTGGATCTAGGGGATTTAGATCTAACGGTTGATATCACGCCCAACGGTAAGACCAGATGCAATGAGGGATTAAGCCATGCTATAAAAGAATTGGAAGTCCCCTTTGTCCACCAAGGTGGTGGATGACTCATTCTGTGACATAACTGAAGAACAAAACCGATGAAGCATGCTAGCACAGTTTGTAGGAGGACGAGTGATCGCTCCCTATGAGTCTGATGATGACGCGAGACAGGGAACTCCAAGCAAAGCAATAACAGGCAATCCGACAGAGTTGGAAGAGGAATTGAATAGTCGTGAGCTTGAGTGGCTTTAAAGCCATGCATAGACCAACAAAAGGGACACACACACACAAAGGAACACAGAGAGCAGACAGAGAGAGCAAAAAGCAGTAAGAAGACAAAGGGTCAAGCTGACCAAAGGTAGCGTCAAGCACCAAAGGGCTTGAGAAATTTGAGCCATCCCTAAAGGGGATCTGTCAGGACCAAGCACCACATTGGGCTCCTTCCATTGTAGACCTGAGTGGTCAAAAAGCTACTAAGGCTAGGATTCTGTGTACTCTAGTGGATTGGGAAATCCAAGAACCACTCTGCTAAGCTATCCTGTGGTGGGAGACTCATATGGAGCTCCTTCTTTGTAGTTCTTTTCTTTAAGAAACAAATAAAGAAGGCCACCACTGAAAGCTGGACCGAAGATGTAGCCCTGGAGGATAGGGTGAACTCCTTATTAATTTCTTATGTTCTTATACTTGCTTAATGTATTTCTTTGTTGTCTTCCTTTTTCAAGTGTCCATGTATTTGCAATCTAATTGATCTGTTGCTTAAATAACCTAGACACACACCAATACATGAGTTTGTAATACATCCATTTAATAATTCTTAACTGAGATCACTCATAGGGTGATTGTCAGATTAGGTGTCCCCATATTATTTGGTGATGTCCTTCTGGAAACAGACTCTTACCTCCATGGCTTTTAGGTATATGGTCTTGGAACCTTTATCCAACTCATCTTGAAGCATGCACAACATTGTCCTAAGTGTGGTTGGACCACTGATGTACTTGTCCATGTTTTCTGCGCATAGCTGCAAGTCATCACTGGTGGCCTCTTGCATCAACTACTCCATGTACTTGTCGACCTCTAGCCAAATTTGGTTCTTCTTAATGGCTTCTACGAGGGAAATAATTGAAGGGATCCTATGTGTCCTGATGAGTGGAGGCAGTTGCTCATAGTTCCAGATCAACATCTTAATCTATGCT
This sequence comes from Pinus taeda, assembly GCA_000404065.3. NCBI lineage: Eukaryota > Viridiplantae > Streptophyta > Pinopsida > Pinales > Pinaceae > Pinus > Pinus taeda. Next base: position 20,544 of record APFE031421739.1, on the reverse strand, counting down.
TTAGCTAGCTCTTCTTGTGGCTTCATTATATTTTGTAAGTAAAGTGAGGCTCCCTTGTATCTCATTGTCCATTCCTGTACATGCATAATAGCAGTGTGTATGTCCTCGCGAGATTGGGAAATCTTCATGCACCACTACTGAAAATGATGTAGATGGATAATTTCCTTGTTCATGGGGACAAATCCATCATAAAGTTTTCACATGGTAGTATTGAGAGTTGATACTTCAACAAGTATTGGCTTCCTCATCTCTACCATTGTAGATTATGCGGATTGTTCTACCCTCCTCCTAGCCACTTGCAATTTCTTAGCCATATGACCATTCTCTGCTAACAAGAACTTGACATTTGAGCTTTTGGCTTCTCCATAATCCTTAGAGGCATTGACCAAGGCAGCTAAATGATTTTTAATATCTGACACAATCACCCTTTCCTCCATATGTTCAGGTGACGCATGATCATCTAGAAAATTCATTCTTCACAGCTATACAATCCTCTCCTGCAACTCATCAAATCACATATTGTACAATCCATCACCGGATCCTCGTCAAGGATAACAACCTCTCCTTGCTTGCTCAAGATTGGTTCTAATAATGGAGGTGGTGGAGACTGAGGGGTGACCTTCGATGCTCTCGACATGAGGTCAGAAACTTGGTCTTGCGGCTCATGTTTCTAACTTCGTGTTCGTTGCTTCGACCATTTGCTTATTCTGCTAAGAAATCTCCCAAACCTACATCTTCTCACCCTCTTCTTCATGTTTCATTTTTTCAAACTCCTCAACCTATATGGGCATAGTTTTCCTTGTCATCACAACTTTCCCTTCAGTTTGTTCTTATTTCTTCTTCTCTTCTCTCTCTCCCCTTCTTAGCTCTTTCTCTTCTGTCTCTCTCCTGTTTAGCTCCTTCTCTTCTCTCAGCTTCTTCTTCTTTCCTTGCAGCCTCCTTTCTACACCCTCCAACCTTTTCTTCTCTCTCTTCCTACTCTTTACTCCCTTTATGTGCTTTTTTGCCACTTTTCCTCCATTGCCAAAGCTTCCTGCTTAGTGAGAGGATCTTCTTTGACCTTGCAACTTTACTCAACCTCTCAAGTCTTGATAGTCTTCCTCTTACCATTGTCCTATGCCAGTTTAATTTTCATTTTTGTTGTTGTTGTTGTTGCTTCTACCTGAGGTGTTCCTACCTACAGAGAAACTTTCCATTTTGTGGTTATGTTAGGTGGTTGATTGATCTTGGATTCGTTGTAACAATACCTCTAAGGGTCCTCCTCTAGCCAATGACATGCCCTGTGGATTCATGGATAATACCCTCTCCCACAATGGTTCTTGTACATCTCATGGGGATCGTATGGTTCGTAATATTTGGTGTTAAACTCATACTTTACAATCTCCGTGGCTTTGGCATCTACATCTTTTAAGATCCTGATCTAGTACAATCCAATCGATAAAGGAAGAGCAGGCCATGGCACCTTCTTCCTCCTATGCAGCCCTACTGATAAACTTATGGAGATGTGATATACTACCTCTTACATGACCAACTTATTTGTGGCAAACCTTGGTAGCACATGTGGAGGCTTCTCTCTGCCAAACATCCTGATGAAGATGCCACTCGGTGAAGCATACAAATATGCAATATTGAGTATTTCCTCCATCGCTTCTTAAGACATTCAAGGTGGGTCTTGCTCAAAGATCAAAGTATAAACTGGGGTGATGAAATGGTCATCTAGCCTCACCATGACTCCTCTGTAGCTGCATTCAGAAAGAAACTTGCAATAATGTTCCTTGTAGTCTCTGATGGTGTTCCTGTCCAGCCCATGCCAGGAAATTGATGTTGGGCACAAATTGCATCAAGTAGGTATGCAGGCATATAGAATCTCACTTGCTCATCTTTGGGCCGACTCCTGGCATTAGTCACATGAAATTTTAGCTGAATAGCCAATAGATCCAACTAGTTGAATGGTCTTCTGGTATTTTCCAACTACTCCAACACAACCACCCAACTCTGCGAAAGTGTATCCTTGCTCTCTTGGCCATACAATTAACATGCAAATATGATCAAGAGTTGGTAGGAGTTTCTGAGTGACTTAGTATTGTAAACATGATTGGGTGTCAATCAAAACTTTGACGACTATTTCACCCAATGCTCTATGATGTCTCTAGTGTTCACATTGATGTTGGGGGCATAGAAAAGTGCATCCATGTGGTTCATCGACTGTGGTAAGTGATACATCTAATGATAGTTTTCTATCCTAAAAGTATCAAGATGTGTTTCATTGGAATTGCTCAATGTCATTATCTCATGATATTTATGTGAGACAATCCAATGAATGAAGTCCTTGAATGGGAAGGCGGGGTACATGCATGCAATTGTATATAAGCATGACTTGTGGATGTTGGCATAGACCTTCCGATCCTCTAGCTCTTGCTTGAAGCTTCCTATAAATGTATCCTTGATTTTCTTCCATGTTATCTTCATGTCCTTCTCTATGAATAGTTGTGTGTATACATAGACGAGCAAGTTTATTAAACATGTTCAACTAAATCCCGAGTGATTCTCTCAATGATATCCTTTGATGCAACTTTCTTTGAAGCCATCTTACCTTTACTGCTGAAGAGCTTCTCAAAAACTGTTGTACCTAGAGACAAAGAGGACACTTATGGCATGCAAATGTTAGCTTGAAAACAAAATCACTTTAGGATAGACCAAGCAACAAACTAGGAAAATAATGGGAAGGATTGCACAATTATGGGTTTCAAAGGTGAGGCACTATCATCTATATTTGTTCATTCTGCAGTCCCAGCTACTAGTGGGGAGGTGATGCTGACTTGAACTGCGCAATGCGCAGTTTAGTCTGGCTTGTACTAGATGGGACTGCACATTGTGTAATCCCAGTGGCCAAGGCTTTAGAACTAGCTTATCGAACTACATAGTGCGCAGTGGGAGCCAATCCTTGGGAGCCTCTACGTAATTCCTAGATCCAATGCCGAGCCTTGAGATCCAGAAATGCACAATGCATGTTAAGAAGAGCTACATCTGAGCCAAGAGAAGCCTAGATCTACCCAAGGGTGACATGAAAATGAGAAGATCTGAATGTGCAAGTGATTTTTGGTATAGATCTGGTGAATGATGATGCATGCAATCAAAACAAGTGTAGGAATCAATCAAACCGAAGAAGAGTGAGGCTTGTGGAGAGAGTTTATGTAACGACAATTGTTAGTGCAGAAAATGGGTTATGCATGCGACACTTAAGAAAAATAATTAAAAGGTTGGAAAAGACTTCTACAAATTAAAACAAATAAAAATGCCAATGGTCATTCACAAAAGCGACATAAAAGGTAGCAAAAGACAAGAAAAGCAAGACTTACCCAAAAAAGTTATGAAGACTATGCTGAAGGTTCCTAGATCTCCTCGAAAATGTTGTAGCTCCAAGATGTGAGAATAAGTTATGGAAGCATCCATTAAATAGATTTGTTGATTTAAGCTTTATCATGCAAAGGCCAAAATTCTAGGAAAAAGTGACACAAAGCGAGAGTTTCCAAAAATAGCTCAAGTGTAACTTTGACTGCTAAAAATAGGTCCCTATTTTTTAGGGATTCCTTTTCTTTTTTTTGTTCATTTTTTTTTTCGGGAAAGGCTATCATTCGTGCTCAGAGAAATTGCATAGTTGTGTGGAGAACTGGGAAACTCACTTGGACATGAGTCGAGCAACTGCTGACGGAATTCTTTGGCATAATTCTCACGTTGAGTGGCTCTGGCTGCCTCTCATGCTTTGCGCATTTTCCCAATTGAAGGCAAGCTTTGAGCTTATTCTTCTCAATTCTAGAGCCGAAGCTCACTATTGGCTTGAACTGTGCATTTCATGGGGTATGATTGGCTTCCCTATAAGATTGCACAACTAACTAAGGCAAGGCTAGAACCAGATTGCAACCAAGTCAAGAGGTCATCCTGTGGTTAGATAACAAGGCTAGTAAGCAAACACAAGCTATAAAGCAAAAAGTAAAACTAAATGAAAGAAAAAGTGCATGGGTCAGTGCGAGATAAGTTCTTCCATTTTTAGTAGGGATGCTCCAAAACAAAACATAGGAAAATTTTTGGAGGTTGGTTATAACTGCTACAACACCTCAATAAATTGATATCCTAGGATGCTCTAGGTCCACCTATCCTCTAACAAATCTAACTAACTCTAAAATATCTCTATCTCACTCAACATTCATGACATCTCTTCTTACAAGTAAATCTTATTACGATATTCATAATTTCTCTAGTTTTGGTTAAAAACATATAAAATACAATTAATTAAACAATTACATTTAATTAGGAATGAAATCCCTTGAAAATGAAATATCCCTAAGTCTAATCAAAATGTGTCTTGACTTCAAGGTAAGATGCTCTTCATATGCTGATGAAAATGCTCATGGGTCTTAAAGTTTAGTTTGTAGATGCATATCTTCTTTGTTTCCTTGCTTCTACTCTCTTTCTTTTAATTCTCCAGGATTTTGTACTTTACGCAGTTGTCGCAACATAAGTTTTCTTATGCAAATTTCTTTAGTCAGCTTCATCTCTTTATTGTTTATCCTCCACTGTCTATACTTTCTTCTCCTAGATGTCTTCCTCATTAGCATCCATAATTCATCAATCACTTTACCAACCTCTATATTTGGATGAACTTCATTACTCTCAATATCCTTGAGCTATTACATATCCTCTTATCATAAGAGTTATAAAAATCTTGTAAATCCACTGATCACATTTTCGAGTCATCTCCTCATTGTTTTTTAATGCTATTTCCTCTAACTCTATTTTTACAAGTTGAAAAAACTAGTATTTGGCTATCTATCCTCTCCTCCAAGAAATTCAACTCTTTATACAATGCAACAAAATCAACTAGAATTCTACCTGTGTCCTCCATGCAATATCCATAACTTAAATCTTTTGCAAGCCACGCCTCCAAAATTTCCATCTCATCTTCATTTTTGGGTTCCTCCTTTGACATGAGACTTTCAATTAGTATTGAAATCTCTTTGACAATGTCTTCATGAAGTAGTCCTCGTCCTTATGATGTTATTCCATCTTCTGCACTTACATAATTTCCATGAGATGATGCTAATGCATCTTTCTCTAGAGCTAATATTAAAGTTTGTACTCCTTCAAATTCCTTTTTCATAGAAACTTCCATATCAAATCTAAGGTTAGTAAACACATTCTTGCAAAATTTGTCCATCACAACCATCTCTTCCAGAAGTCTTACTTCTTCATCAACCTATAGAAACATGTATTTAAGTTTTTGTCAACACCTTCAAACTTGCATACATACACAATGTGTCAGATTCAAAAACATAAGGCTCCTTTTCATTCCTCAATATTTTGGGCTTACTCTGCATCAAGAAATAAAATCCGTTCAAAAAAAATCATTTCATACTTAGCTACTCTAATTTCTTCCCTCAATCTATAATAAATATTTTTCCTTAGTTTCCTTTGTAATGGATTCCATCTTACATTCTTTTGCTTCATTTTCCATCCACATCTCTATTCTTGTTGGATTTCTTGTAGCAATTGTTTCAAATGATTGAGTCCTACTCTTAACTCAACCATCTCTCTCTCAAACACCTCATCACTTATCCTCTTTATTCCAACTACTTTTTAATTCCCTTTCATTTGATGATGAATTTCCTCTAAACCCATCACATGACCATCAGTAGTAATATTTATTTTTCCTTCTTATGGAATCTCCTTGTGTGATTGTGAGTTACAACAACCCTTTTCCATATTTGCAACAAGTTTTCCACTTGTTACAATGTAATGTTCGCCTCTTGGTTCCTTTGCTTCTCATTCTCTTGGAAATTCTATTAACAATCACTGCAGAACTTCCTTTTGGAACTTTTATCCAACCTCAACTTTTAGAAGTTTTCTTCTTCTTGTTCTCTGCAATAGAACCTCTCCCTCTCCTAGACCATGTCTTCTCCTCGACATTCAAAATTATCAGGATTTTACATCTTCATCTACTCACCTATTTCTTCTTTTAATAACTATGCTTTCCTCTCTTCAACAATTCCACCTTATTGTTAGTGTTTTTTCATAGTTCCTTTACTTGAGCGCTTTTGTTTCTCTCATTAATCATCTATCATAACCTCACTTCTCCACTAGTTTCCATCAATCTTCCTCTCTTCTAACTGTAAACACAATTCTTCATCACGAGAGTAAACACAAAAAATAATACATATTTACCAAGATCGTATGCCAAACAACCTTCCTTTTGGTCCAATTCTTTGGTCCAATTCTCTTCCAAAATCAAATTTGCTATGTTTTCTTCAAACAAACCCCGTCAAGAGCACATCATCTCTTTCATTATCTTGCAATCATCTCCAATTTTAAAAACCAAATTCTTATTTATAAATCATAAAGAACTTCAATGTTCTCCACTTTAAATCACAACTTAATTTCCCAGTCTTTAATAAAACTGAAACGAGACAAGTTTACTTGTCATTCCTCTCAATTTTTGTAACATGATGTAACTTACTCTGCCTTTTCTTTTCAAGAACTATTTGCCTTTAATTTTTTTGGTTTTGTATTCACCATTGCAATCCTTGAATGTTCTCTCAAATCAATAAGATTCTACTCTACCACCCTCCAAAAATTTTCAGTTATTTTTCTCAAATTTGGACCTTGTCGTCATCAATGTTCAACTCAATATGAATTACGAAACAAAAATAAAATTTATCTCTTTGAAAAACCACCAAATATGATCCTACTATAATGCCTTTCTCCACAACTCCTCTACTAATATCTCCTTTCTCAATTTTCTTCAACAACAATCATCATTTATTTAATCATTGACACAAAAAAAATTTAATACCTTCTCTGATATGACCTCTGATGTAGGACTGGGAAGGATTTGATCAACATCCAAAAATTCTAAATCTGGCAAGAGCTTCCCTCAATTTTAACCTAGGAAATAAATCCCTATTTTACCCTTAAGCATGCGACAATTAAAATTAAGTGGGTGAATCCACAAGCATATAGTATAACCATTTTATAAAATCATCATATTCAAGCCCCTGTACAATACACATGAATGCAACCTTTATCCAACATATAAGGCGGGGGAAGGAATAAGCCTATTTTTCTCATAATCACCAAAGCTAAGCTTCTTTGTATATAATATGCATGCACAAGAAAGATTTGGGTAGAGCCTCCTCGGCCAAAACATTATATGATCATGGGGTTATAACTTTACATTTTTATTAGCACTGGCCTCTTAACTCAACTCATTTTTCAGCAATCAAACAACGCTTCACAATAAACTTTAGTCCTCACCGCTTACACTTTCAAATTACATGTGGCCTTGCCTTGTGATGTTAGTCCTATCTCTTTTATTAACTTTCAACTTCTACATTTCATCCCTCTACTCTCCTTATTGGTTGGTTTCCACATGTGCTTGCTCCTCGTCATCCCAACATTGCTTTAAGTGTTCATTGTGATACCTCCCAGGAGACAGACTCTAGGAAATGAAAATATTTATTGTCATATACCAATCTCGACCTCCTTCACTTAACGTCTCCAGCCTTTGAACTCTTCATTGTGTTCACTTTCTAGGACACATCATCCTGGTACTTACATCACCGCTAGATTCATCTTCGGATGGTGCTCATTCGTTTGGGGAGAGAATTTCAGGATACGTCACCCCGTGCTTTTATTAATTGTACATTTAAAACTTCCTACTCTAATGCATTGACTCCATTTCACACTATGTCCTTACACACCAAACTCTACACGTCATCCTGGTGCCTATTTTTCCTAGCTGCCCCTTTTTCTACACACCTCTCTAATCACTCTGGTAACAGACTACGGGAGATGGAGATATTATTGCTAACTATTATAACTCCCCTTCATTACTGTAATCCCAATAATGAAAATACTCACACAGGTTTAAAGAAATCTAAGTCTTGGCCCTTCTTATGACTGTGTTCACCAGGTTACCAAAAAAGTATTCCTTCTTACGCTTTCACTCTTCCTCCTTCTCTGCAACATTTATTCATGCTTTGTCTTCGTCTTGTATGAATATAATCTCTACTACTACACCACACTAGTCACATCTTTTGTGCAAGTTTGATCACTTTGGATGCTTTATCTTCTTGGTCATCCAACTTCAGCCTTACTCGAAAATATGTCCTCTTCCTCTATGCAATCAATTCCTTCTTATTTAACTTGATTTCTCAGACACTCTCCCTCCTAAGCCTTAAACCATTGTTATGTAGCTTCTATGTATGTTTTATGGAAACTACTCTTGGAACAACCTTTTCTTAGCTTTGATTTACATTAATCACCCATCTTGGCCTTACGACCAAATTTGGACTTCCTCTAATAGCCCTCTTGATACTCCTTTCTCACTTGCTTCTTCTACATTTTTTCTTTAGCTTAGATAATTATATGAAAGATGATTTTAAACTACAATCAGTTTAGATCCACTAAATACTCAAAAAACCCCTATTCTAGGATCCTCTAGATCCACCTACCCTCTAAGAGACCTTACTAACTCTAATATTAAGGTTTGTACTCCTTCTAATTCCTTTTTCATAACAAGTTTCATATCAAATCTAAGGTCAATAAACACATGCTTGCAAAATTTCTCCATCATAGCCATCCCTTCCAGAAGTCTTATTTCTTCATCAACCTGCAAAAACACATGATTTAAGTTTTGATAAACACCTTCAAACTTGCATACATACGCAATGTGTCAAATTTGAAAACATAAGACCACTTTTCCTTCCTCAATATTTTGGGCTTCTTCTACATCAAGAAATAAAATTTGTTAAAAAAAATCATTTGATACTCAACTGCTCTAATTTCTTCCCTCAATTTATAATACATATTTTTCCTTAGTTTCCTTTGTAATGGATTCCACCTTACCTTCTTCTGTTTCCTTGTCCATCCATATCTCTATTCTTGTCGGATTTCTTGTAGCAATTGTTTCAAATGATTGAGTCCTACTCTTAACTCAATCATCTCTCTCTCAAACACCTCATCACTTATCCTCTTTATTCCAACTACTTTTGCATTTGAATTAATTTGATGATGAATCTCCTATAGAACCATCACATGACCATCAGTAGTAATATTTATTTTTCCTTCTTATGAAATCTTTTTGTGCTCTTGTGAGTTACAACAAGCCTTTTCCATATTTGCAGCAAGTTTTCCACTTGTTACAATATCATGTTTGCCTCTGGGCATCCTTCTCTTCTCTTTCTCTTGGAAATTATATTGACAATCACTGCAGAACTTCCTCTTGCAACTTCTAACCAACCTCAAATTTCAGAAGTTTTCTTCCCCTTGTTCTCGGCAATAGAACCTCTCCCTCTCCTAGACCATGTCTTCTCCTCAACATTCAAAATTGTCAGGATTTCACATCTTCATATACTCACCTATTTATTCTCTTAATAGCTATGCTTTCCTCTCTTCAACAATTCCACCTTCATGTTAGTGTTTTTTCATAGTTCTTCCGCTTGAAAGCTTTTGTTTCTTTCATTAATCATCTGTCATAACTTCAATTGTCCACTAGTTTCCAACAATCTTCCTCTTTTCTACCTATGAACACAATTCTTCATAACTAGAGTATACACAAAAAATATTACATATTTTATAACATATTTACCAAGATCGTATGCAAAAAACCCTTCCTTTTGGTCCAATGCTTTGATCTAATTCTCTTCGAAAAAAATATTTCTATGTTTTCTTCAAACAACTCCCATCAAGAGCACATTATCTGTTTCATTATCTTGCAATCATCTCGAATTTTCAAAACTCAATTCTTCTTTATAAATCATAAATAATGTCAATGTTCTTCCCTTTCAATATGAACTTAATTCCCCAGTCTTCAATAAAACTTAAAGGAGACAAGTTTAGTTGCCATGCCTCTCAATTTTTGTAAAATAATGTAACTTACTCTGCCTTTTCTTTTCAAGAACTATGTGCCTTTAATTTTGTTGGTTTAGTATTCACCATTGCAATCCTTCAATGTTATCTCAAATCAATAAGATTCTACTCTACCACCCTCCAAAAATTTCCAGTTATTTTCCTCAAAGTTGGACCTTGTTGTCATCAATATTCAACTCAATATGAATTATCAAACAAAAATAAAATTTACCTCTTTGAAAACCCTCCAAATTTGATCCTACTATAATGACTTTCTCCACAATTGCTCTACTAATATCTCCTTTGTCAATTTTCTTCGACAACAATTGCTATTTATTTAATCATTTGAACAAGAAAGTTTAATACCTTCTCTGATATGACTTATGATGTAGGAGTGACTAGGATGTGATCAACATCCATAAATTGTGAATCCAGCAAGAGCTTCCCTCAACTTCAACCTAGGAAATAAATCCCTTTTTTACCCTTAAGCATGCGAAAATTAAAATTAATTGGATGGATCCACAAGCATATAATATAACCATTTTATAAAACCATCATATTCATGCCTTTGTACAATACACATGAATGCAAACTTTATCCAGCATATAAGGTAGGGGAAGGAATAAGCCCCTTTTTCTCATATTTGCGAGAGCCAAGCTTATTCCTATATAATATGCATGCACAATGAAGATTTGGGTAGAGCCTCCTTAGCCAAAACATTATATGAGCATGGGGTTATAAATTTACATTTTTATTAGTACTGGCCTCTTAACTCAACTCATTTTTCAGCAACTGAACAACACTTCACAATAAACTTTAGTCCTTGATGCTTGCACTTCAAAATTACATGTGACCTTGCCTTGTGATGTTAGTCCTAGCTCTTTTATTAACTTTCCACTTCTACATGTCATCCCTCTATGCTCCTTATTGGTAGGTTTCCACATGTGCTTGTTCCTCATCATCCCAACATGCTTTTAAGTGTGCGTTTTGATACCTCCTAGGAGATAGACTCTAGGAAATGAAAATATTTCTTGTCATCAACCGATCTCGAACTCCTTCAATTAACATCTCTAGCCTTTGACCCTTCATTGTGTTAACTTTCTAGGAAACATCATCCTACTACCTACATCACTGCTACATTCATCTTCAGATGGCACTCATTCGTTTGGGGGGAGAATTTCAGGACACGTCACCATGTGCTTCTATTAATTATAAATTTAAAAATTCCTCCTCTAATGCATCGACTCAACTTCACACCGGAACCTTACACACCACCAAACTTTACACGTCATCCTGATGCCTATTTTTCCTAGCTACTCCTTTTTCTACACACCTCTCTAATCACTCTGGTAACAGACTACGGGAGATGGAGATATTATTGGTAACTGTTAGGACTCCCCTTCATTACTGCAATCCCAATAATCAAAATACTCACATAGGTTTAAAGAAATCTAATTCTTGGCCCTTCTTATGACTATGTTCAAAAGGTTACCAAGAAAGTCTTCCTTCTTATGCTTTCACTCTTCCTCCTTCTCTGCAACATTTATTCATGCATTTTCTTCATCCTCTATGAATATCCTCTATACCACTACAGCACTATGGTCACATATGTTGTGCAACTTTGATCACTTTGTATGCTTTATCTGCTTGGTCATCCGACTTTAGCCTTACTCGAAAATATGTCCTCCTCCTCTTTGCAATCAATTCCTTTGCAGTTAACTTGATTTCTCGGACACTCTCCCTCCTAAGCCTTAAACAACTGTTATGTAACTTCTATGTATGTTTTATGGAAATTACTCTTGGCACAACCTTTCCTGAGCTTTAATCTACATTAATCACCATTCTTGGCCTTATGACCAAATTTGGACTTCCTCTGGTAGCCCTCTTGATACTCCTCTCTCACTCGCTTCTTCTGCATTTTTTTCTTCAGCTTACATAGTTATATGAAAGAGGATTTTAAACTACAATCAATTTAGATCGAGAAAAACCTCAAAAAACCCCTATTACAGGATCCACGAGATCGCCCTACCTTCTAAGAGACCTCACTAACTCTAAAATATATGCAAATCTCTCAACATTCTTGACATCTCTTCTTAGAATTAGATAAAATTACAATATTCACAATTTCTCTACTTTTCCTCGAAAGAATAGAAAATCCAATTAATTAACTAATTACATTCAATTAGGAACCAGCTCCCCTGAAAATGAAATACCCTTAAGTCTAGTCAAAATGTGTTTTGACTTGGAGGTAAGATGCTCCTGCATCATACTCCCAAGGTGAAAACAAATTATGGTCTCTTGACCATGTGCTTTCATATTTTGATGAAAATCCTCTTGGGTCTCAATCTTTAGATTGTAAATGCCTATATACTTTATTACCTTTCTACTCCTCTATTTCTTTTAATTTTCCAGGCTGCCACAATTTATGATGTTGCTACCCCATTTATTTGTTAATACAAATTTCTTTAGTTAGTTGTATCTCCTTGTTTCTTGTCATCCTCTATCTACAATATCTTCTCCTAGATGTCTTCCTCATCAACATCCAGAATTCATCAATCACTTTATCAACCTTCATATTTTGTTGAATTTCACTCTTGTCATTTTCCTAAATCTAATACATATCATTTTCTATCATAAGAGTTATAAAACTCTTGTCAATCCAATGATCATATTTTTTAATCCTCTCCTCATTTTTTTGAACGAAATTCTATAACTTTGTTTTTGAAAGTTGAATATGTAGTATTTGGCTTTATATCCTCTTCTCCAAAAAAATAAACTCCTTGTACAATTCAACAAAATCACCTTTAATTGTACTTGGGTCCTCGATGATACTGATCACTTGGATCTTTTGTCGGTCACTCCTCCAAAAATTTCTATCTCATCCTCATATGTTCTTACTTCCTCTGACAAGATATTCTTAATTAGTATTGAAATCTCCTCAAGCATGTCTTCATGAAGTAATTATCCACCTTCTGATTTTATTCCATCTTTTGTACTAGCATAATTTCCATCGGTTGATTTTAATTCATCTTCCTCAAGACAAAAATTAAGGTTTTTTTTCTCCTTCAAATTCCTTTATCATAACAATTCCCCTGTCAAATTTAAGGTCGATAAACACATGCTCAAAAAATTTCTCCATCTCAGTCATCTCTTCTCGAAGTGCTATCTAAGTATTGATCATCGCTTGTCAAAATTGCGTTCATAAACAAAATGTCATACTAAAAAACATAAGGTTCTTATTTTTATGTTGTAGTTGCCTCATATTCATGTTGATCCAAGCTAAATCCATAGTCCATCAGGCTACATATAAATTCTTCCTCAACATTTCTAGCCGCTTCTGCATCATCAAATAAACTTTTTTCAAAAACAATCATTTCATACTTAAATTCTCTGAGTTATTCATTCAATATATCATAAACACTATGTATTATTTTCCTTTCTAATGGAGGCCATCTTATGCTCTTTCACTTCATTGTCTATCCTTATCTCTGGTCTTCCTGGATTTCTTATAGAAACAGTTTCAAATGATTGAGTTCTGCTACTAATTCAACCATAACTCTCTCAAACAACTCATCACTTATCCTCTAGCTACTTTGACATTTCCTTTCATTTGATCATGAATTTCCTTTGAACCCATCACATCACCATCACTAATCATCTTTATTTTTCCCTCACGTGGACTCTCCTTGTTCACCTATGAGTCATAATAAGCCTTCTCCATCTTTGAAATTTGTGTGTCACTTTTCACCATACCAAGTTATCCTCTTAGTAGCATTCTCTTCTATCTCTTTTAGAAACTCTACCCACAATCACTACAACGCTCCCTTTTCAAAGTTATACTAAACTACAACTGTCAGAATTTGTCTTCTTCTGGCTCTCTGTAGTAGAACCTCTCCCTCTCTTAGTGCAGATGTGCTACTCAGATTTCAATTCTATTACGATTTTTCATATTCATCTTCTCACCTCTTTCTTCTCTTCAGATACATGTTGTCCTCTCTTCAACAATTCCACCTTGTTGTTGGGGTATTTTTATAGTTCCTCCACTTGAGAGCTCTTCTTTATTTTTTTCCACTTTTATATCTTCACTACTACACTAGTTTTCATCAATCTTCCTCTCTGCTAAGTAAACAAATATTTCTTGATTACTAGAGTTAACACAAAGCATCATACATATTTTATAACATTTGTACCAAGATCTTATGCCCAACAATCTTCCTTTTGTTCCATTCCCTAGAACCAATTCTCTTCCAAAAAAATGTTTGATTTGTTTTCTTCAAGCAACCCTCCTCAAGAGAACATCATCTCTTTTAACCTTTTGAAATAATATACAACTTGTAGAAATAGCTCGTGCTTTATATGTCCTAAAGAACTTCATTTTTTTCGTTTTCAATCTCAATTTAATTCCTAGGTCCTAAATCTAACTAAAAGGAAACATGTTTACCTGTCACACCTTAGAATTTTTGTGACATAATGTAATTACTTACTCTACCTTTTATTCTCAATAATGTTGTACTTTGGATTTTGTTGGTTCTATCCTCACTATTTCAATTTGTCAATGTTATCTCAACTCAAGAACGTTCTACTCTACCATACTCCCAAAATATCCAGTTATTTTCCTCAAAACTTCACCATGTGGTCATCAATATTCAACTCAATATGAATTGCAAAAAAACAAAAACAAATTTACCTCTTTTGGACTCCTCCAAATTTGATCCTGGTATAACACATTGCTCCACAACTCCTCTATTAACATCTCCTTTGTTGGTTTTCTTCAAATACTACATCTATTTTTTAATCATTCAAACAAACAGGTTTAAAACCTGCTCTAATACAAATTTTAATGTATGGGTGGCTAGGATCTATTCAACATCCCAAATTTCTTAATCTAATAGGTACTTCCCTCGACTTCAACCCAAGAAATGTTTCCCTTTTTACCTTTAAACCTACCTTAATTAAAACTGAGTGGGAGGAGTTCTAATGATATAATATAACCCTTTTATAAAAGCACTGGATTCAAGCCATTCTATAATACACAAGTGAAGAACCTTTTATCTAACATATAATTCAAGGGAAGGAATAAGTCCCTTTTTCTTGTAACCACCACAACTAACCTTCTTCATATGCAATATCTATCTACAACCTATACTTGGTCAGAACCACCTAACTGAAACGCTATTTGAGTGTGAGGTTAAAAATTTACCTTTTTATTAGCACAAAAACCAGTTCTCCTTAAGCTCTTCTATTAACTCGTCTCCTTTTTCAACAACAAAACAATACTCCACAACCAACTTTAGTCCACGACACTTATAGTTCACAATTGCATGCAACCTTGCCTCGTGACCTTAGTCCTAGCTCTTTTATTAACTTGTTGCTTCTATACATTAACCTGGAATTCTTCTTATTGGTTGGCTACCACATTTTCCGAATCCTCCTCATCCTCATGTGACTTCAAGCGCACACTTCAATACCTCCCGTAAAACAAAATGGGGGAAATGAAAATATTTTCCGCCATCAACTGATCTTGGACTATTTCAATTAACTTCCTAGGACATTGACCTCTTCATTGTGTTGGATTTCTAGGATACTTCATCCCACTACTTACATCATCTTGACGTTCATCTTCGTATGCTACTCCTTGTTCATATGGGGGTAGGGTTATAGGACATGATGCCCCACACTTTTATTAACAGAACATTTGAAACTTCTCACTCCAATGTCTTAGCTCCACTTCACCCTGATCTGTTACACAGCACCAAACATCACACATCAACTCAGTGCCTAGTCAAATAGATTGTTTCTTTTGCTGCATACTTCTCCAATCGTCTTGGTAAAAAAATATGGGAGATAGAGATATTACAATTAACTGTTAGAACTTGCCTCAATTACTGTAATACTGATTATTGAAAAACTTCCACAGGTTTAATTCAATCTAGGTCTTGGCCCTTTTTATTCCTCTATTTGTAAGGTTACTAACAAAGTCTTCCTTTGTATTCCTTTTATCTTCCTCTTTCTCTACAACATTTCTTCATGCTTTCTCCTTGTCTTCTATAACTATTTTATCTGCTTGTACACCATTCTAGTCACTTTTTTTACACAAGTTTTATTGCTTTGTATCATTTGTCTATTTATTCATCCAACTTCGGCCTTAATCCAAAGGATGCATGCCTCCTCTATGCAATCAATTCCTCTATATTCAACTTCTATTCTTAGACGTTCACATCATGATCCTTAAACAAAGTTGTGTAACCTCTACGTACTTTTGATGGCACTTATTCTAGGTGCAACCTCTCCTAAGCTTCAAATTACATTAATCACTCCTCTTGGACATACTCGGATGTCCCTCTTCAATTTCTTCCCTTACTACGTATTCTACATTTTGTCTTATGTTTACATTTTTATATGAAAACAAATTTTGAACTACTATCAGTTTAGATCGACAAAATCCTCAACAAATGCTTATTATAGGATCCTATAGATTCACCTATCCTCTAAGATATTTAACTAACTATAAAATCTCTCTAATTCATTCATCATTCTAGAAATATCTTCTTAGAAGTAGATTTGATTACAATATTCACAATTTCTCTATTTTTCCTTAAAAACATAGAAAATACAATTACTTAAACAATTACATTCAATTAGGATCTAGCTCTCTTGAAAATGAATGACCCCTATCTAGTCAAAATGCGTTTTGACTTGGAGGAAATATTCTTCTGCATCAAACACCCCCCCCGCCTCCCCACCAAATCACAATATAACACATCATATCAGCATTGAAGTTATTACTCCTTTATTTCGTGGCCATCACATCAAGCGTGGACATAAGAAATCGTTCAATCTTGGATCTCTCTTAGTGCATTGAGGGTCTAGCGTGTTTTCACTTCTCTTGTACTCATTGCTCATCTATCAAATGTGATGTCAAGCTCATCGAGCAGTTTGGCTCTTCATGGTGTCTACGAATTATAGCAATGAGAACCACTTTCAAAGACATGAATTACAATGATCTCTATTGGTTATTTAGCTTATTTTGATATACTTGGGTGATTACTAAAATTTAAGAGCTCAATTGGTAGACTAATGTTCAAGTATATATCTATCTCAAGTTCCCGGTATATTCTATTACTTATTTAGGAAACTAACCTTTCCTTTTTGTCATTAAATCTCTCCGAGAATAAATAGTTGTTTCCCTCTGCAGTTGTAGGTTCTCCCCTTCTCTCTCAGCTCATCATCCTCCCTAATTGATATTCATCATAGTCCCTTCCTCAAGCCTTAAATTGAACTTGTGTGGTGCCTCTCATCTCACTATGTTCCTATTGCATGTTATAAAACTGCCTCTCTTAGTCTACTCCCCTTTCCTTTGTCATCCCCACTAGTCCTCTCCATCCTCACCACCCACTTAGCTTCCGTACACCTTAACACATTTCATGTTTCCACTTGTCCCCCCCCTAAACTCCCCCGTCCTCAAGGCGTACAAAATAATGCACAAAAATAGGCCTTTGTAGGTTGGGTGTTTCTTATTACAACGAAATGGTTGCTTTCATGGTCCAACAAAGAGTGGAAAATTTCACCACACATTTTTGGGCTCATACTACTCCAAAGATCAAGGAAATGAGTGATAATGTAGAGTGAGAAATAGATGATGAATTCCAATTCCTAACAAATGCTAAAGTGCAAAAGGAAACTTCAATTACTACATCCACATTATTGACATTATAAAGAATTGTTGGGTTACATGTTGATAAAGTACAATGGAGCTCCAAAGGGAATCCTCTTCTAGTTGGATGAACACTAGGTGATCTAGTGATCCATGGACTACAGGCTTAGTATGATTCAAGCTCACCTAGGACTATCTCTGAGATAGGTTGCTCACTAGGTGATATCAAGGACATTATCTTAATTAATACCTCCAACTTCGACAAATCTTAATGCACTCTTGGTTAACTAGTTTTTCTTTCCTAGACTTACTTTTTTTAGTTTCACGATGAAAAATTTCCCTAGGTACCAAATCTCTATAAACGTTTTTTTGTTTTATTTTGGTACAAATTTAGTAAACTCTTCATTTGTTTTTTTGTTTCAAGTACAATTTTGTGTTTCATTTGGTTTTTGTATAAGAATACCAACACAAAGCTATGGATTTTTTATGAAAATCTTGCTTAAATGAACATAAAATTAACTTGACAAAAGATAAGAGAAATAATGAATCCCTATAAAAATTAAAATGAAAACCACTGTTAGAATTTTGAACTTCACCTAGAAATGCGAGTTTTTGAAACTATGTGGAAATTGAGATGTCTTCCTTTTAAATTTTTATAATGATGGAATTTCATTAAGATTTTAGGTACATTAAAATAAAATTTATAGTTAAATTTTTACTTTCATATATATAGGAAGGAAATAGCCCCGAGGGTTAGCTCAATTAGTCTAGTTCATGCTGTTAAAGAACCTATGCAAGCACCTATGAGATCTCTCGACCCCAAGGCTCCATGGTTGAACCAACTGGAAGTGATCCATTCAATCCATTGGGTTGGATCTTTCTTGCCGAAGTATTTTGTGGAACTAATAAGTATCGATCATCACAATCCATAAACCTTGCACACACACACACACACACACACACACACACATATATATATGAGTTGTCTTTAGTAAGACTTTTTGGAAGCTTTTCCAGTGGGTTTTCCTCGTCTAATTTCTCTAAATTCCAGTAGGAATTTATTGAAATCAAAAGCTTGATGCGTAACCCCTGCACAATAGAAGTACGCTAGTAGTTTTTCGGGGTGCTGAATCGATATATATAGTTTTAATACTAGTTTAATATACAAAGAATCAAAAATTTTCACCTCTAAATATTTTCAGTGTGATTTCCAACCAATAAAAGTCCCAAAAAGTCTACACTAAAGACAACTCATAATAATAATATTATATATATAATATATATATATAAATATATATATCATTTTTTTTAATTTATTTATTTGGAATAAAACATTTTTAAAAAATTATTAATCGTTATTGATAGTTGAATTTGGTAATGTTTCAAATGTTTTCAAGAGAAATCACAGAGAAGAAAGGGTCTACGCGTTTTGTTCCTAGATCTAGGTTCATCATCACGACCATGATGAGGAGCAAGATCAACTCACTAAAAATATATAAATCTTAGAGATGCAATGGTAAATTCCCAACGGTTAACGAATAAAAAATTAAAGTTTTATAGAAATGAACGTTAAAGGGCCAAAGCCAAATTAGCTAATTTTCAATTTTAATTTATTCTATTCTAATTTTCAATTTTAAAAAGAATTGATAAATTATAATATTTTTTTATACAAATTTTATATTATATTTTATTTATTATATTTTAAGATACAACAATATTTTAAAAAAATAATTAAAATTCAAAGATTCTAATATTGGTATAATAATGATATTAAAATAAATGAATTTGAAAAAAATTGATAAGATTCTAAATATTTTTTTATAACAAATTTGAATGCTATAAATTTTCTCATTATATTTTGAAGATACAAAAAAACTAATATTATGTAATAAATACAGATCATATTAGAATTTTATTATTTTACACTAACATCTTCATTAAAGAGGCTATTGAAGTTATGAATCGCATAACGAATCCTGATTCTGCTAAGCTTGTACAGATTTGCCTTACCTCAACCTTCTTTAGTTTCAAAGGTGAATTCTATGAGAAAACATGAAGTAGCAATGGGTTCTCCCCTCTCTATGTGGTTGCCAACCTTTTAATGGAAAAATTTTAATCCAATGCTTTATCTTCTACTCGGTTTAAACCAAAATTGTGGAATAGATTCGTTGATGATACCTTCAACCTATGGCCGCATGGCACGGTAAAGTTACCTTATTTCTTTGAGCATCTTAATAATCAGTCTGATTCCTTAAAATTCACCATGAAATGTGAGGTCAATGGAAGCCTACCCTTTGTTGATGTTCTCATCTCAAGGAAAGATGATGGTTCATTCTCCCACTAGGTGTTCTGTAAGAAAACCATTAGGGAACAATATCTGCATGCTAAACCTCATCACTTTCCAGCCCATAATAAACTAGGTGTTCTCAATACTCTCAATACTAGGGATATTCAGGTTTCCGATGAAGACCGTCTAATGGATGAGAAAAATCATCTCTTTAATGTCTTCAAGAAGAATGGTTATTATAAGTTGCAAGGTTTCAGAGCCTTTCTAAACACTAGTTGGGGATCTAAAACTAAAAAAGAGGTTGGGGTGGCCTCTAATGTCCAACTTCCCTTTATGTAAGGGAAAACTGACAAGATTCCTAGAATTCTTAAGAAGAAAAAGAGTGACTCCACCTTTAGACCTTTTAAAACCATTTGCAACTCTTTAAGATCTGTCAAAGACCATATTGGTCCCAAATGCATGAAAGGTGTTTATTTAATTACATGTTCTTGTGCAACCCCCTACATCAATGAGACTGGGTGTTCCATTTCACAAAGGATTAAGGGGCACGCAGCAGACCTTAGTTACTGTAGGACCTGCTCTTCTGCTCTAGCCGAACATGCTGAATTAACGAACCACCATATTTTCTTAGAGGATTCTAAGGTCCTTGCAAGGATTGATCAATTCCATCTCCGAAGATTAAGAGAAGTCATTGAAATTT
>APFE031421732.1:0-13131 GCA_000404065.3 Pinus taeda | reverse complement strand
TGCTCCTTGTCCGAGTCAAAACCCTTTGATTCATAATCTCTCTTTACTCATCTTCATAAAGTGTCCTTGTGAAATGTCTTTTATATGGTAATATTAGATGTTCTTATACTGTTTTGGTTACTCTCTGATGCCCTGTAATTACGTTTCGGTGGTTGTTCTCTCTGTTCTCGATGTGATTAATTGGTTGAAAAGGAAAAGACCAGCTGTGGGCAGCTTATTGGCTATTCACAATTTCATCTAATCTTAGTACTTTTATATCAATACAAATATGAGGTCTCCGTTTGCTTTTAAAAATAAGAAATTGTTAGGGTGGCAACCAATGACTATATGGTATCGTTTGTTTCTTGCAGTCCTGCCTACTGTGTTAGACGTCACAGTTGAACACCCCAAATGATTCTCAAGTTATTTTAGAGGTACGATATCTCATAAAAAATATTATCCAATGCTTATGACGGTAGGTGGTAACATAAGTCTTGTCATAGATGTTCGATCTAGCTTTAAGAATTATGATGAATATAATCCAATATTGCAGCATCCAGACCTATGGATAGCTATGTTTGGTTCGACAGTAGATTTTAATATATGTTTGTTTTATGGAAATAGGGAATTTCCACAGACCGTATTCTTGATTTATGCCGATTATTAGCTGTGAATGTGGAGACATGCCATCTGACCAACTATTCTTTATCCCATGAGGTAAGAAAATCAATAGTTCAGAAGCTCATTAAATAATGGGATTGTTTGACAGGTTGGTGGATTGCAATTGATTGGTTCTGTTCAGGATATCATGTGGTATGATCCTACTTACATTAACAACACAGGTGTTCGTGTCAAGATAGAAATAGCCATGTACAGTGAAACTGGTTCTATTATTAGTTTGTAAATCTTAAGTGTGACCATGGCAACATTAGCCGTCTTAGTTTTCTTGAAGTATCCATGACTTGGTAAAAACTTGAATTATACCAGGTTTGTGGCAACAGGTTGAGGGATTCATCAGATGTTGCAACCTTGAAGCCCTGTGCTCTTACTATTGTAGAAGGTAACCAATAACTCTGCTCCCCCATCTGAACAAGTCAGGGGAGATAGCTAGAAATTTTGTCTTACCTTTCTTTAAAATATAAATGTTTTTATCTTAAAAAGGGGTCAGAAATAATGTTAAATCATAATATATGAAAATTGTTCTCTTGTTTCTTGAAGTGATCTAAACTGAATTTCTACTTGCATACGTGCTTCAAATAGATATGCAAAGAAGAATATACATTTTATACTCAAAGTTTTCATAATACTCTATATATGATTTTCATTTATTTTTCCTTTGCAGAGGACTACACTGAAGAGCATGCAGTTGCACACATTAGAATATTACTGGACATTGTTTCCTTTACAACATGCTTTGGTTCTTGAGGAAAGCAAGGGGAATCTTGGTCTGGGCACGGAGGTGGAAAAGAATCAGCTCACTCAATGACAGAGAATGTGGCTGAACAAAACAACGATGTTGCTCTAAGGAAATGTTACCTAGCAATAAAGAAGGAAAAGAAGCAAACAAGGATGGAAAAGACAATAAACCAGAGACCTTTCAAAAAGTTGAAGGTAAGTTTGAGGCTAGTGAAAAAGAAAATGATGGAGAGGAGAACTCAAACCAACATTCTTCTAAGGGTTAAGGAAGAAACAAATCCTCGAAAGAGGGGAAATCTGAGGCCATGGCAGCTATGGCTGCTACCAAAGAGGCCATAGATAAAGCAGATATGACAGGAATGTGTCCTCCCTCTAAACTTCGCCAGTTCTATGAATTCTTCTCTTTCTCACATCTCTTGCCTCCTATCCAATGTTAGTATACCGTTTTGTGCAATTTTTTATAATTTGAAACATGGTAAGCCTGGGCTTTGGATGAATTCCATTTCTCGAATGGGAGATCTCTATACTAAAATTGTGAGGGAGGAGAAACTGCTCCATAGGGAAGAAAGGAATCAGAAGAATGAAGAAGAGAAGAAGAAGAGAGGTTTTGAATAAATAGAGCTTGTGATCCCTCGTGTTTGATCACTTTAGATTTGTTCTATTTCCATCAGATCAGGTGACTACCAGAGATTTCTATTGGGAAGCTGTTTGTATGCCCCCTGGGGAGAAGACCCATGAGAAGGCGGAGACCCTTCTTGAAAAAGCCTATGAGCTTAATCCTTACATAGGAGAGCCCCGTGTTATTCTTATTCAGATATTCAATTCCCAGGGGAGATATGATGAAGTAGATAAGGAAGCAGAGACAGGGACGAGGCTAATGTTAGAGTGGGGTACAACTTGGGACAAGAGGATGTCATGGGATGGGTGGATTTCTTGGACACGAGTGTTACTGATGAAGGCCAAGGAGAAATCGTGGTCTCACACCTCCTGGGGAATCTTGAATTTAGGGCTTGTCAAGTAAGGCCAGAATTTCAGATATTAATGTTATTCTGCAGGTTGGGGGATCTTAAATTTAGGCCTTGTCAAGGCCAGAATATCAGATATTAATGTAATTTTGCAGGTAAAAATTTTATTTTTCGCTTATATTTGCTGTTACATAGTAAAATTTATGAAAACATTTTAATGTAATGGACTCAAAACAAATGTTTGTTCGGAGTGAAATATGCCATGGATGCTTAGAGTGATTTTTACGATGGTCATATTGAATTTAAATTTTCTAATTTTCTTCGATATGTGATGTAGTCTGATAAACCACTTGGGGTTTTCATGCATCGATTCAGAATGCTGAAATCCAAGTGTTAATTTTATTTTATTGGCTTCAAGTTATATATATATTTCATGTCATTCTTGTTTCCATTTTCATTAAGATCTGGAAACTTTAGTTGTTGCTTGCATTTTAGATTTCACCGTAAGTTTCTTCATTTTGTTTGTTTTGCACATATTCCTATGCTTGATGTGCATCTCACTTTTGCTAATTTGATCAATTTTTAAACATTGTTGTTTTATCCTTAATATGCTTATTATTTAAGCTACTAGATTACAAAAATTAGGTATTCCACACACTGTGTGGCTTGACCGTAATTACTGGTAGAAGGAAGGATCATCTTTCCACTTTCTCTCAACAGGCAAATTACAATAGTGACGTGAACATTCTCTTTCAATCTGACTGCAAAAAAGGATAACACTTAAGGCATTTCGAAAGGTCCTCTCAAACTAGGGTTTTCATGATGAAAATATTTAGTTACATAGCATTTATAGTATTAGAGCTTCAAATAGCTAGAAACCAGCTACTAAAATGGTTGTCTTTAAGAATACTTGCACTTAATTGAAAATACGGAACATCTAAAACTAGTGATGTTTCATTCATTAATTTTACAGATTGAAAATGCTGCTGATATTTATTTTAAAATTCATCTATAATTTCCTTAAAATATTTCAAAGACAGGAATTTCCTCTTTTACTATTGCCAAAATAATCCACCTTTGCCTTCACTCTTTGCTTCTTGATGATGCTTTCTTTATTTAATCACTTATGCATTCTGTTGGAAATTTTGAGGATTGAATGCAAGTGGAGATAACACAAGAGGCAAGGACGTATACCAGGAAGTGAGAGGAGAGGATTCATTATATCCATGGCTAGCCCATGTAGGAAGCCATAAAGAAGACACCTGATTCTCCTTCTCACGGTCTCATCTCTTGGTACATTACTTACGAACAAACGAACAGTTTTCTTTGCACAATAGTAACATTAGCTGCTAGATGGATAGTTGATATAATTGGCAATATTTGGAGCTTCATATATAATTCACCAAGGCTGCCCCAAGATGAAAGCTCCAATGCCATTTGTTGGAGCTGTATATATGATTCACAAACAGCCCCCAATGCTCCAATTAATGTACTCCCAATTAGCTGGATGTTCCCTAAATGATGAACGACCAATGAGCTAGAGATCTGACAGAAATATTCGTCTCACCAACAAGTTTGCTATCTCAACATGCTCATTGTCTATCTCATTAACGCCAATCCCTTTCAAGTGAGAGATTGCACATAAAGCTTGCAAAACAACTGCTTTCAAACATCTAAAATTTTTCTGTTCATCTTTAGGAGTCAATTTTTTTTTATGTCATACATCAATGTACAGTTACTGATAAAAAAATGATGGTGTTCTACAACCTGAGTGGTTTCATTTTTCCTTTTTCAAGGAAAAGTATTGCAAATCCTCTATTTGACAAAAAGGAATAGATATCATTTAAAAAAAATATGTAGTATAGCCTAAATAAAAATTGAAATCACATTCTTCAAGGGTATGTAGTAAATACAAATAGATACTCTTTTAGGTATTCAAAAATATCCACCTTACAAAGAAATTCTCAATCCTGCTGTTGTTTTTTTCTTTTTCTTTTAACTCAGTCCACCCCTGGCAAGGGATTTATAGCTACCATCTGTAAGTCGGCTTCCAAAAGCTCACTTTTCACCAAAATTGCCTGATTCTTGTCTGAGTCAAAACTTTTTAATTCATAAACTTTCTTCAGCTTCCAAAGGCTCAATTTTCACCAAAATTGCTTGCTCCTTGTCCGAGTCAAAACTCTTTGATTCATAATCTCTCTTTACTCATCTTCATAATGTGTCCTTGTGAAATGTCTTTTATATGGTAATATTAGATGTTCCTATACTATTGTGGTTACTCTCTTATGCCCTGTCATTACGTTTTAGTGTTTGTTCTCTCTGATCTCGATGTGATTAATTGGTTGAAAAGGCAAAGACCAGCTGTGGGCAGCTTCTTAGCTATTCACAAGTTCATGTGATCTTAGTACTTTTATATCAATACGAATATTAGGTCTCCGTTTTCTTTTAAAAATAAGAAATTTTTATGGTGGCAACCAATGACTATATGATATCGTTTGTTGCTTGCAGTCCTGCCTACTGTGCTAGACATCACAGTTGAACACTCCAGATGATTCTCAAGTTATTTTAAAGGTACGCTATCTCATAAAAAATATTATCCAGTGCTTATGACGGTAGGTGGTAACATAAGTCTTGTCATAGATGTTCGATCCAACTTTAAGAATTATGATGAATATAATCCAATCTTGCAGCATCCAGACCTATGGATAGTTATGTTTGGTTCGACAGTAGATTTTAATATATGTTTGTTTTATGGAAACAGGGAATTTCCACAATCCGTATTCTTGATTTATGTCGATTATTAGATGTGAATGTGGAGACATGCCATCTGACCAACAATTCTTTACCCCATGAGGTAAGAAAATCAGTAGTTCAGAAGCTCATTAAATAATGGGATTGTTTGACAGGCTGGTGGATTGCAATTGACTGGTTCTGTTCAAGATATCATGTGGTATGACCCTACCTGCATTAGCAACACATGTGTTCGCATCAAGATAGAAATAGCCATGTACAGTGAAACTGGTTCTATTATTAGTTTGTAAAGCTTAAGTGTGACCATGGCAACATTGGCCATCTTAGTTTTCTTGAAGTATCCATGACTTGGTAAAAACTTGAATTATACCAGGTTCGTGGAAACAGGTTGAGGGATTCATCAGATGTTGCAACCATGAAGCCCCGTGCCCTTACTATTGTAGAAGGTAACCAATAACTCTGCTCCGCCATATGAACAAGTCAGGGGAGATAGCTAGAAATTTTGTCTTGTTTCTTGAAGTGATCTAAACTGAATTTCTACTTTCATACGTGCTTCAAATATATATGCAAAGAAGAATATGCATTGTTTATACTCAAAGTTTGCATAAGACTCTATATATGATTTTCATTTATTTTTCCTTTGCAGAGGACTACACTGAAGAGCATGCAGTTGAACACATTAGAAGATTACTGGACATTGTTGCCTGTACAACATGCTTTGGTTCTTCAGGAAAGCAAGGGGAACCTCGGTCTAGGGAGGGAGGTGGAAAAGAATCAGCTCACTCAATGACAGAGAATGTGGCTGAACAAAACAACGATGTTGCTCTAAAGAAATATTACCTAGAAATAAAGAAAGAAAAGAAGCAAACAATGACGGAAAAGACAAAAAACCAGAGACCTTTCAAAAAGTTGAAGGTAAGGTTGAGGCTAGTGAAAAAGAAAATGATGGAGAGGAGAACTCAAACCAACATTCTTCTAAGGGTGAAGGAAGAAACAAATCCTTGAAAGAGGGAAAATCTGAGGCCATGGCAGCTATGCCTCCTACCAAAGAGGCCACAGATAAAGGGGATATGATAGGAATGTGTCCTCCCTCTAAACTTGGCCAGTTCTATGAATTCTTCTCGTTCTCACATCTCTTGCCTCATATCCAATGTTAGTATATCGTTCCCTGCAATTTTTTATAATTTGAAAGTAGTAGTTTTCAATCTTGTGTATAATAGAAATATTACGAGAATGCATATATCCCATACAAATATGGATATGCTGTTGAAAGATTTTCCATGTACTCTTCAAGCCACCAAACTATGGTTCTTTATTTGATTGTAATGCAAAGATTCCAAAAAATTTTGAATTGTGAAGCATGGAAAACAATGTCCACATTGCCAAATTTAATTTGTTGATTTTCTTTGGAGCTTATGAGTTAGAACTTTGAAGGGAAAAAAAAAGTTAATTACGAATAGTATTTTAGTGACTAATGACATTGGGATGTACAGTCATAAGGAATTCCACAAGGCAATCTGTTGAAGACAAACGTCCTGAAGATTTTTTTTCTATAGACGTGAGTGCTTCTTATCCAATCCTGCACTAATTTTGACCTTCACCTCCATAATGGCTAGGAACTGAATTGTTTCTTCTGTAGATTTCTTATATTTGTCATGCTAATTCCCCTGATATACAGGTGAAGCTTTGCAATGGAAAGTTAGTGTCTGTAACAACATCCACCAATGGTTTTATAGTCTTGGAAAGCAGCTTGTTCAAAGTCATGCACTTGTCAACTTGCTACAACAGTTGAGCAGGGCTTTTGTAATTTTCTATAGACGTGAGCACTTCTTATCCAATCTTGCATTAATTTTGAGCTTCACCTCCATAATGGCTAGGGAATGAATTGTTTCTTCTCTAGATTTCTTATATTTCTCATTCCATTTCCCCTACGGTGAAGCTTTGCAATGGAAAGTTGGTGATTGTAACAGTGTCCACCAAAGGTTTTTATAGTGTTGGAAAGTAGCTTGTTTAAAGTCATGCACATGTTAACTTGCTACAGAAGTTGAGCAGGGCTTTTGCAAATGTGAGTATCTTTAAGGTCCAAACTATACTTCTATTGCACCTTATATTATTTAATTGCTTACAAGATTCCTTCTCTCATGTTTAAGAAATTGACATCAGCGTTTAATGTTTGGGCATTGGTCTTCTCTTTCTGGGATCGATCTTCTGAATGTTTTAATTTCCTTCTAGGTATTAAGGATTTAAGAAATTATAATGATTTTGGATTTTGAAATAGTTTGTTGTGTTGATAAAAATTGAGGCTTGGACATATTTGTCGTAGACGCTTTCTTCATGGGCTACATCAAGTGTTGAAGAGGTTGCTTCAACTGGACCAGGTATTCGGGTTTTTCAAACTTATGTAAGTTTATCATTTCCACCCATATGATTGTCTTCCCATGTTTTCTGAGATGTAATTGAGTTCATATCCATCCAATTGTATTATAGGCTCCTAAACCAATGGTAAGATCAGTTATATTGCGTTGGGTTTACTAAATGTTGATGTATGAGTGGTGTTAAAATTTAGATGTCATTGCTGGCAGGTTTACATGAATAGGAATGTTGTTACACAACTTGTTAGAAGAGTGGAGAGGGCTGGTTTTAAGGCAGTTGGACTGACTGTGGACACACCTCGACTTGGGCGGAGGGAGTCTGGCATTAGAAATAGGTAGTGAAAAGTCATTCTATTTTAGATTTGCTAATAGGACTAGGTAGACACGTGGGATAAATCTTATATTCAGATTATACTCCTCTTTAACGTTATGAGTTTGTACCCATGTTTTAATAGTTTCTCAGCTCTCAATAAAAATCAGAACATTGTGGAATTCTTTTAGGATCACAAGTGATGCTAGGATTAGAAAAATCATTTAGCACCTATAATGTATCAAACTTAAAATAAGTCAGAAGGCTCCATTTTATCTGGGATTCCTCTTTGTTCATCCCTTGTCTGACACTGAGGTATCTAATGTTCTGAAAAGTCTCATTGTGATATCCACTAACAGAAGGCACGAGTCTAAAAATTGTTTAGTTTGAGTTTGTGAGTAGGATGTGAAATGGTTCAATTTGTTTCTCCATGGTTGTTTTTTATTTTTTTTACAAAGATAGCCCTTCAATTGCTTGCATATTATGAGTTTCTTATGGATTCCACAATCTCCCCTATTTAGCTACTGTACCTTCAGCGAATACATAGTCATTTGAAAAAGATGTACCTTCAGCTCCCGTATCTATTTTTTCACCAACTTTATGACTGCAATCAGATTAGATAAACATTGAATAGCTCTAATTTTCAATTTTAGTCGCCCTGTCTTGGGCCAAAATTTTGAACATTATGGCACCTCTTTCATTACAAGCATCAGGGGAATTGACATTATTACAAATATTTTGGTTGATGTTGTATGTATAAGGTTTCGTCCCTGTATATTGGTTGATGTAACAAAGGTCGATCTGAGTACCACTGTGTTGGGATTCAAGATATCAATGCCTATTATGATTGCTCCAACTGCCATGCAAAAGATGGCTCATCTCGAAGGTATGCATTAGATTATTGTATTACAGTTAACATCCTATTTTTATGCATATATTTTATGAAAGTGAATCCATCATCTTTTACAGGAGAGTATGCTACTGCAAGAGCTATTGGAACTATAATGGTTTGGGCATCGGTATTCTCTTTGTGGGATCGATCTTCTGAATGTTTTAATTTCCTTCTAGCTGTTAAGGATTTAAGAAATTATAATGATTTTTGGTGTTGAAATAGTTTGTTGTGTTGATAAAAATTGATGCTTGGACATATTTGTTGTAGACGCTTTCTTCATGGGCTACATCAAGTGTTGAAGAGGTTGCTTCAACTGGACCAGGCATTCGCTTTTTTCAACTTTATTTAAGTTTTTCATTTCCACCCATATGATTGTCTTCCCATGTTTTCTAAGATGTAATTGAGTTCATATCCATCCAATTGTATTATAGGCTCCTAAACCAATGGTAAGATCAATTATTTTAGATTTGTTGACAGGACTAGATAGACACATGGGATAAATATTATATTTAGAGTATACTCCTCTTTAACGTTAAGAGTTTGTACCCATGTTTTAACACTTTCTTAGCTCTCAATAAAAATCAGAACATTGTGGAATTCGTTTAGGATCAGAAGTGATCCTAGGGTTAGAAAAAAAATTTAGCACTTATAATGTATCAAACTTAAAATAAGTCACAAGTCTCCATTTTATATGGGATTCCTCTTTGTTCATCCCTTGTCTGACATTGAGGTATCTAATCTTCTGAAAAGTCTCATTGTGATATCCACTCATACATGCTAGACAGTAAGGCACACCTCTGTTTTGAGATTCAATTCTGGATCCATAATTGTTTTTGACTTCTATTGATTTTTCTTTTTCAACAATGTAGATTCGCATTGCCTCAAATTGTGCTTCTGCTTCCCCTCAAAAGAGACCATCAATGAAGGAGGTATTGCATTTTCTAGAAAAAATGCCATCATCCACAACCGATTAACCAATTCTTTCTTCCTATGTAGCATCCTTGCTTTGACATAAGTTTGACAGAGATGAGGACTTACACCCACATTCCGTATTCAACAGCTCTACTTAGACATTGACATAACTGATATAGACACCTCTATTATTGGGACTCAAACAAACTCTTCTGTCAACTCAGCTACTTATGAAATCTCCAGAGTCTTCTTAAAAATTTCAATATTTCTATAGTTGATGATTGTAGAAAAACTCAGGGATCAAACTAAACTCCATGCTTATGAGGCATCCGCGTTCTCACAGTTTACTTGCAGATCATTCTCAGTTTCAATGGGAAGGTGATATATGGTGTATTATTGTTGCAGTGGCAGGGGATGGATTTTAATTGCTGGTTGGACCAAAAGAAATTGATGCAAATCAATATTGAAAATTAGATTTATTGGTTCAGCTATAGTCTGCATATACAAAGAAGAAACTGCTCCTTTTTCAGGTTAGAATATTTACATATACATGTTCATCTCAACAACAAATGATAATTTATCAAAACCATGAGAATACTACACAACTTTCTTCATAAGCCTTCTTAGGAAGACAATGAAATAAGACAAGTGACCCTGTGCTTGTATTTGTATCTTATTCTACATAAAATCTTCTTACTTAGCTGGAGAACAATTGGCTGCAGTAATTATATCAGTTTCTATGGAATGTTTCTGCTGTTATATATTGAACAGGTTCATTATACCATATTACTAGATTCTACAGAGTCTGTCCTTGTTTTCTCTTCTTTAGAATATATATCAACCCTTTTTTTTTGTTTCAAGGATACGTTGCAGTTTATTTCATTTCTCTTTTATCTTTAAGATGGATATTTATCTTTTTTATCACCATGTTCTCTGTGGTTCATTTAAATTGGATATTTGTCATTTTGTTCAGTGAGTTCTTTGTATTTTGTTATAACTAGTTATTGATTATTTTTCCAACTGAGTTCCGTGAGGTTGAGTATAATTCTTTCCTTTCTTATCAAAGAGTAGTGATTCCTTTTCAATTTCAACATTCTGGATAACCAAATCCAGTTCTCTGTAAACATTGCAAAAGGGATTCCATTATCATGTAGGGTTTGAATTGCTATTCTCCTCTTCTTCCATGCTAATCTTGATCATCTTGTTTAGCTTCTAAGGTTCTTAGTGGCCTATCCTTTTCAGATCCTTTGACTAACACTATATTTCTCTAATTTTGGAGGATGGTCATCAAACTCTCCCTTTTACCTGCCATGGTTGGCCAGGATTAAAATTGCAAAGGGAGTAGCGAGAGGCCTGGCTTATTTACATGAAAGGAAGTTTGTTCATGCAAATATTGAGCCAAGCAACATCCTTCTGGGCTTTGACATGGAGCCATACATAGCAGATTTTGGGCTAGAAAAACTACTGGACACTGCCAATCTCAAGTATAGTATCTATGGTATCCACCTAAGGAACCTTGAAGGTATATTTTCAGGGAGAAAATGCTTGGCTCCTACGATAGCCTAGAAACAACGTTTTAATTTAAAAGAGAATTATCATGGTAAATTGGTATAAGAATATTAGTAGAAAAAATCGTCTATTTATAAGCCTAAATATTGGAAAAGGCTAATTCTTCATGTGGCATAATCAATTAGCCATGTTATCTTGCTACATGATGCAAAAAAATGACCCATGGATCCTAATACTTTTTAGGGTTATTTTTCAATTCAATAGGCTTTTCTTCTTCTTCTTCTTCCTAAGATGGTAAAGATAATGACTCAAGAATGACTCTAAGCTTACTAGATAACCAAATTCTCAACATACCTTGCAATTTCCACACTAGCCACTCACGGATTTTCAAACATCAATATTTAGATAATAAACAATGGATGGGCATAAAAAAAACATAAACATTAACACCAAAAATAATAATAATCACATGAACCTACTGAGAAAGCAGAAACACATAAGATATCATCTTCACATTTGATACTTTGGAGAAAGGCAATATTGAGTACCGCGATCAAATAAAGAAACACCAGACTACAGGAGAAGTGAGTGTTAATTTTTAATTTTTTGATATAAACATTGGTTTTCAAGGGAAATTGCAATTAAGAATGTACAAATTATTGAATAAATAATTACCAATTAAACTTTTAAGTCACATTTTAATGGGTTATATGCCTAAAATTCTAGGATTCCAATGCATATTTGTTACACCTCTATTATAGACCAAGACAAATGTCACAAATCAATGTACACTAGTGGATCAATATGATTGTTTTCACATAAGGCTTGATCATTAAAAGGACATTAACGTTTGTATCTTTTGGGACAATTGCTAGTATAGCCAACATGAGAGAAAATAAAAACAACCCAGAACATGAGAGAAAATACAAATGACTTAGATCCATTAAAACCTTGAAAGTTTGTTCATGAACTCTTCGAATTTGGTATAAAATGTGTACTGTATTTGAAACTTCAATTTGCCATTAAATTAATCGGACATGAATTCCCACAAAGGAGTTCAGAAATGTGCAATTAAGTTGAGCTTTCATCTTATCATTCAATTGATGGACACTGAATATTAAATATAAGATACATATATAGGAGTAGCATGTGAGTGTCAGTTTTATATAGAAGATTCTTTTTATTATTAATAAAAATATAGATAGTTAGTTTCATTTTAAAGGGTTATAAATATGAGTTATAAATAGAAGACTTAAAAGGTTGTAAATATTTAAAGTGTTGTAAATATGAGTTATTAATTGTTTTTACTCAAAACCTGATATATAGCAATTTAGCAATTTCTTTTTAATTGAGTGACCCAAATTCATGTCTCTTTAGGTTGAATTAAATATAAGATAAATATATAGGAGTAGCATGTGAGTGTCAGTTTTATAAAGAAGATTCTTTTTATTATTAATAAAAATATAGATAGTTAGTTTCATTTTAAAGGGTTATAAATATGAGTTAGAAATACAAGACTTAAAAGGTTGTAAATATTTAAAGTGTTGTAAATATGAGTAATTAATTGTTTTTACTCAGAACCTGATAAATAGCAATTTAGAAATTTATTTTTAATTGAGTGACTCAAATTCATGTTTCTTTAGGTTGAAGGTAAAGCCACTAAAGTGGAAAAAATTGTGATGCCAATAATTAGAGGAATTGTCATGATGGGGTGATAAGAAATTTAATATTCCAACAAGAGGAGGTAGTAGTAGATTCTAAATAAATTAGCAATGCAACAACATAAATGCTTGCAACAAATTTAGAGAGATCCACCTTGTTGAATAATGCACACACTACATGGATAATGGATTTCCGCACTTTATGCCTTACGGCGTTTTCTTTGCAACATCTGGTGCAAATGCTAGTATTTAGTTTAATTTATCTTTTTAATGGATTAAAATTTAGATAATTGATATGTTATTAAGTTTTACAATATGGTATATATTTTAATTAAATTAATATAATGAAAAATGTTTGAACGTA
>APFE031421720.1:222697-235126 GCA_000404065.3 Pinus taeda | reverse complement strand
AGGTAGTGTGTTGCTCTTGAACATGACACTCCATCACCTTTGTGTCCGAGGGGGAAAACCATTTGCCTCTCAGTTGACCATACCTTATTGAAAGTCTTCAAATTTGTTTTTGGTCCTATTACTTTTGAGTCGAATGCTGCCAAGTCAGAATGTCATGTTGCCGATATGTTCAATAGCAGTCCAACCTAAGTCAAAATTACCTTGCAATATATAGCTTTCAATCGTGTCATCCATCCCTCAGTTAGTCCTGGATTACTCCAACCTATTTTTCTTCAAAAAATTGACATGAGTTTTGTGTTGTAGGCCCTCCTATGATGGGTCGCTTCCTATCGACTTCAACTCACTATCTAGGAATTTGATCTAGAAACCTTCTTCAATAATATCATTGATCTTCAATCAAATTATTTTATGAGTGTTCGACTTCAGGACATATTTTCACACTTCATAGATTGTACTGGAAGTTCCTTGAGAACCATTTCCATTATTGGTGGTTTCTCTCATGCTTGTTAATAGTTCACATTATTGACTAGTAATTAATTGGTTTCTACCATGCTCGACTTTGAGACATTCACTCACATGGTTAGATTCGTACTATAGATCGAGCAATGGAGATAAAGACCCTAGATCTATATTCATCCATCCAAACTGCATGGAGTTATTAAATATTCGTGATTGCAAGCATATATTCATTGATGGCATCATCCATACTATGTCTTCTATTGACATCGATCTTTAGATGTATTTCTGTACTAGTTCTAAAAGACATTTATGCTCTGATTATGGGAATGCCTACCTCGACGATGATTTTATATTGAATTGTAACAATTTAGGTCTCCAACTACGATATCTAACCTGAACCTTGGCATGATAAATCGCTTCAATCTTCAAACATCTCTTCTGACTTTGCAGTTTAGGGGAAAATCTGTTACATGTCATTTTGTAGCATTAGGAAAATGACCGTTAGTTTGAATCTTTCACTATCCATAAAAATGTTCCAAGGTATCCCCCTGCAAGGCTAGAACCTATGAAAGCCAAACAGAATGAAATTCCTAGATCTCAAAGGCTAAAAACCTATTTTTGATTTTTTGTGCAATTCCCTAGTCAATTTCTGCACATACACAGAAGACACCATTAGAAGTTACAAAAAAGTGTGCTCTGTCTTACACTGTGGCCTGCGCACATGACTCAACGCAAGTAAAAAATAAAATGTAAACTATAGAAGCTTTGTTAGTCGAATATTTCCCAACTAACAACTTCAAATTGATGAATACTCAAGCCTTATCCCTCCCATCACGGAGCTACTGCCCTCTCATTGAGGATACCCTATCCCACCATTTGTGGATCTCATCCCTTAGGAAGAGGATCCTAAACCTACTCCTCTTGGCCTATAAATAAAACATGGGCCAAAGGATTGGGGAGGACCATTAGAGGTAGGCTTATGCTATAGAAATAGGGTTACAAGGCTTTTCAGCCAAGGAGAAGGTTGGAGATTGTGGGAAGAGGCTTGTAACATCAAGGAATTGAGGTTGTAAATTTGTTCTCCTTTTTATTGAAAAAAAGGCAATTGTTCTTTCCTAATCATGTTTATTCTGATATCATTGTAGAAATTCCCACTGTAGATCTCCCGATAATGCAATATACTAAAGAAAAATACTTGATCTACTTCTACAAACAAACTTGTGGAATCTTAATTGATTTTGAGCAAGATCAAATAGAACACATATAACAGAGAATGAGAAATCAATCACACATGAACACAGAAGAATACTCTGCAGAAAGCCTCAACTAAATACCCCGACCTTTGTATTATCATAGAAGTGGAAATATGTCTATATTACACATAGCTTTAGCTCACAAGCTATCCAACTCTCAGTATAATCCCTCAATACTACTCATAGACTGAATAGACACAACATATGCCTTCCTCTAGTCCTCTAAGCCTCCTATTTCTTTGCACAGTTTCTCCTAGGTCCTCTGGCTACCACCTGTGTGAATTCACCTCTCACACAACTCACCAAACTCAGAAGTAACTACGCAATCTCCAAGGAATGAATTCCTTCTTCATGAAAGAGATATCCTCAATGGAATATTCCTACAACTGATAGTACACTGCCCCATCATCTGATCTCAACTGGGTCTCTGACTGAACTAACATGCATGAATTATTTAAGAGAGAATATTCATTTATCTGAAGTGCAGTAGTTACATGCATGCATGCATTAAGTAATTGAACTCACAATCAGTTCCACAAATTGTTGGAACTAATCTAACTGGACTTAACTCAGTTAACTGAGATAACTAATTACAACTCAAAGTACAACTCATCCTGATCTCCTTAATCAAGGGATAACTTCCTCAATCAAAGGGGAAACTGTTTCATGTCTTCACATAGACTTCATGTTTGATTTTCTCCAACTAATTAACTCAAGATGAATTAATTAATTATTTTTCAAACAGCTGCTAAGATCAAATTCGAATTTTAGTTCAAGGACTAACTAAAATTGGAATGTATCCCAAAATGCTATTTATAGTAGTGTTATTTTTAACCCTTCTATTTTTAGCATTTCTTGTTGCTATTTTCAACAATCATTTGTGAGATCCCTTGATCACTCACATATGTCATGATTGGTTATTGATTTGATTTATGATATATGATAAGTTAAGCATTTCATTTATCTTTCATTATATATACTAGATGCTTTGATCCTTTTTGTGTTTCCGTCTATGCAAATCTCCTTTGAAACATCATGGAGAAGTTGTGGAAAGCACTAGAATTGTCTCTAAAGAATCAAGAAGAAGCCGTATCTGGATGGCACTAAAAATACTTTAACAAGAAATTCGTTAAACTGGTAAATAATCCCTCACATATTACTTGTTTCAATCAATCATAATCTAGGGAAATGTAGTAGTTCTTTTCATGTTCGTTACTAGATTTCGTTTGAGATTTAGGTAGATCCATCTTCTTTGCAAGAAGGATTAGTCTGTCTAATAGGGCAAGGGGGTCATATTTCAAGAGATTACAGATTACATTGAACAAATCAAGTAGGTAATAAAAGATGAAGGCTTGGAAGTGACTAAAGATGTTATTCAACAGTATGCCTTTTCTTTAGTCCAAGCACATATGAAGCTTTCATAGTCGTGGAATAATGTTCAATCGAGCTCCAAGAACATATTGTTAGAGGCATTGGAGGTGATGGAGCACTACAAAGGAGACTCTCCAGACTAGATCGAAGCCATTGCAAAGGAGTTCAGAGCATGACAAACTTACATCACAAATGAACTCCATGAAGAAGCACATGATCTATCCATTTGATGAGTTTTTGTCTTTTAGTAGTTTTGTCTTACTAAGCCACTATCTCATGTGTAGATTGTCTTATGTAATAAATGTTATGTAATGAAGTCCAAGAGACACAAGTGGAATATGAATGGCCACACATTGGAATGTAATGACTCATATTAGAATATGAATAGTCATAGAAGTCAAAGAATCATGAGAAGCACAAGAGTCATTGTATTTGTTATAAATAGCTCCTCATAACTCAAGCAAGGGGGCTTTTGGGGACTAGGCTTTTTGTCAGGATTTTGGAGGCCTAGCCTTGGTTTCTTTTGTATTGCATAAGAGATATATTAGTCTTTGGAGAAGAAATTTGTGGCTTCATCTTCCACTATTGGATACAGTGTGTCACTCATGTAACAATGTTCTTGGGATCTTACACCTATAATCAAAAGCTCAATGAGCCGACATTCCTTCATACATCTATCATGTATATAGTTGGACTATTATGGTTATGTGTATGGTATATGTTGCTTTATTTACATGCTAAGTCAATGAACTGTTTTTTTGCTTGGTTATGGATGTTATTAAGTGAACGTTGTTATGATTTAACAATTATTTTTTATTATGTGGACTAATTTGTAGATATACAACAAGTATTTCTATTTACCCAGGGTCCCCATTTAGGATAGTACTATTACTTTTCTACCCAATGGCTCATTCCATTCACCATTCATGGAATTCTTCCTCATACACCTTACACCAAGTGTCTACAAAGCTCACATTATTGCTGACCCAAAGAGGAGTTGTGTTCTCTTATATCCAATTCTAATGAGGGCATTTCTTGGAAAACCATTCCAATGGTGGTTGGACTGTATGACCATACAAGGCTTCTATACCAAATGGTGTGAGGTTTAGTTTGGACTTTACATTAGGGTGATCCCCTTGAAATGTTGGTAGAATCCAATGTCATCAATATTGTTGGTCCTAGAAGGAGGGCCAAATGACGAGTTGAGCCCATCAAGTATGTTTGAATATTTTACCTTTAATGGCTTCATCCCAAATCATAATACCAAGGTTTTTTACACAACCTTTAGATATTTCATTCCAGATGTCTACACAAAAATTCTGCTTATCTATTTCCGATGTGTTTCTCTCTTTCTATCAATCTATGTTTGGGTCTAATGTCAGTTTGTTAGCACTTTGTAACTGTTATCCCTAGTTTCTTTTTGTAATGGGGCAGTTCTGCAATGTTGATGGCTCTCGGGCTCTGACCCTTGTAGCCTCAACTCCATGTAAAATTATTTTGATTTACAGTTAATAGAATTTAGTCATTGTAGAGAAAAAAAAAAAAACCTTTAGATATTTCAATCCCCATGGAATTTTTACATAACTTGTCACAGTTTAAATTTGATTGCAAGAGTACAACAACAATTCTTGAGTATAATGTTCAATTTGTTCAATTTTTCTTCTTGAGTGATGTCGATTCAAAAGAAATCATTGCACGGTTCTTTACCCTTACATTGAATGGTCTTACAAAGCAATGGTGATATTATTTATCCACTACTCCTATCACTTATTTCAATCACTTGGTTAACGATATTTATCAAGTTTTTGATAAATATGAATATCAGGATGTTATTGATGAAATTGATCAACTTAGAATAGAATTGACTGAATCTCTTGAGAATTTTGCTAATCGATTCCTTCACCTTTGTTATCATTTTCTAAATGAGGATGTGGAATGGCAGTTTTTGGATGAGAAGTTTTGACTCTTATTCTGGATGTCAAGGCCCAATATTTCAAATCAAATCCTTCTGACCAGGAAGAATTTCAACTTCCATAAGAAGAACCGGGTATGATTTTTTTCCCATGTTCTCCTCCCATTGATGTTTGATATGTTGGACCTAGATCAATCATTAAATCGAAGATCATATTTTGGACAAAGAGCTTATATTTCTCTCACATCTCTCATCTGATGGTGATTCATCTGAATCTATCAATCAACCATCTACATATCTCTATATTCCTCCCATCAATCTTTCACCCATTAATCGAGATAAAGCCTTGGATGATCATGACCCGACGAATTTCTTCTTTATGAATTATATGGTCATGATTGTTTATTAATCTGGATGAAGATTTTTTCCCACATGAAGATATGGATTTGCAATATTTTCAAAATGAGTTTGAAATGATTATATAAGATTTTCTTTCAGGTATAACTCCTTTCTATCAAGAAGATGACATCCTTATCATTGAAGAAATTTGCACTAGTCTTGAAAATCTATCTTCTGTTGAATCTCATGATTTAAATGTTGAACCCTCTCTTGATAAGAAACTGACCGTGTTTTCTCAGAGTCCAAAGTCAAGACAAGTGAGTAGGGCACTTCAGCTAAGGTTGATGGTTATGTTAGGTCCTTGTCACCATTGCAGTATTTGTGATTTCGATCAATTTTTTTATTTATTTGCACAAATTTTTCATTGATGTCATCTCATGGGATGATGATGCCTTCCTGGGGATTTTGTTATTCGTATAAATTTTTTCAACCTGTAGGGAAGGAAAATTATTTTTATTGTTGAACTTCCACCTCTTCATCCCATGTCAAGCAAATCTCAAATCTATAAGATAGAAACGTAGAAGAATCTTAATGAATATTTTTCATCATAAACCAAAGAATATCACGTGCATGACTACTTAAAATTGTGGCCAACCTTGTGGAATGACTTATGACATGGAATTTTCATTGTATAATCTCTCTTGTATGTCTTTCCCTAAAGTTTGTGTCCATGATCTTATTGCATTTTTATTAGAAAAGTATTTTCAAACTGGGCCCATGTCTCATGACCTGTACTTTCATACTATCCATCGAGTCATATACGGTCATAAGACCAATGTTTATCATTGTTGTGAAGTTTTCCATGTGGTAGAATAGTTGAATGTAATACAACATTGTGGTTGCACTTCCTATTTTGAGCAGTCAGTGCAGATGTTCACCCAATTCCTCTTGCTCATTGCACTACTTTTTCATTTTTATTGTGCATGATCACATCCTTCATTTTAAAGGTTGAGAGTAGCTTCTATGGCTACATTGGAAGTTCCATTTTACATGATCCGGCATTGGATTTTTTAGTTTAGTTTAAGCTAGGTAACGCGCAGTTAGATGCATTACACCGTCCTTTTTTCTTTCATGTTACAGTCTTACTTTTTCAGTTTGATTAGTCTGTGAATAAGTCAATTTGAGCTTCAAGATGACATAGATAATATTATTCAAAAGGAAAGTTGTAACATCACACAACCATTGCCTTATTGGTCACCCTCTTCCTTGATTTGGTTTACATATTTCAAGTCAACGATCTTTCGATGGAAAATATGATCCTTCAACCAAGAAGTTGTAAGTAAACTAAGAAAACCATATCTATTTAGGATTATCGTTCCCACACTCAGTCCTATTAAGAATGGTGTGTTCTTGATTATATATCTGTGTAGAATAAGATAAGGGGAATTTTTTTAGAGATTAAAGCATCAAAGGTATAAAACCTATCTCTAAAGGAAGAACCTCTAGTTCTATTCTCAATAATTCAGGATCCCTCGTATGCGCATTAAAAAATTATAAGAGCCTATGCACATTCCTATGAAATAAAAGAAAAATATAAAAGGGTGAAAGAAGAGAAAGGCTTCCTATGAAAGGAGGTGAAGCAAGTGACTTTTCCAGGGTATTGTCTAGGCTCATTGGCAGCGAAACAACATTTGTTGTTCTTGAAGCGGCTCCTTCAAGGTATTGTCGAGGACCTCTAGCAGTGGAGCAATGCCAAAGATGTTAAACTCAAACTCTGTTTATTTTATTTTATTGTACTATATTACCCTTACTTATGTGGATAGGATATTGATGTGCTCTTTTAATGCTTGTGTTACACAAAATAGTGGAATTTAGAGATACTATATCTTTAACCACGTTTAATGGGAAGTTGATGGTGATCCATTGGTCAAATCAATACTTCCTAGAGAAATGAGACTTTGCTCCTCCAAAAAAACCATTTTAGAGAAGTTGGGGTTCTCCTAGCATGTCTCAAATGTTGTCGTTGCGACAACCACACTCTAAAATATTTGCTTATGTCAGTTTTAGAGCCTATGCTAACTATCGTTTCAAGCCCCCATGTGTCATCATGTGGTTTGATTTTATATTTGTGTGTTTTCTCCTAGTGTCGCATACTCCCAAGTCAATGTGTCTCATGCATTGTCACTTAACCATTAAAATTATTCGAGTTAGTAAATTCATGATTAAGTGAACTCATAGCTCATCTTGACTTAGAAACTTTCCTTCTAGCCATGCATCCACTCAAAAGGCACACAAAATCATAAAAAAGAAAGCAAAAGCACAAAAATCTCTCATAAAAGAAAAAGTGCACTTAAAGATTATGAAGGCTTAAACTTAAAGAAAGCGCACTTCTTCAGGCCGAAGGAATGCACCCTACTTGGGTACACTCCTTAAGGCTAACCAAGTGTGCCGTACTTGAGCACACTCCTTCCTGACAAAGAATTACGCCCTATCTAGCTTCATGAATTATCCAACTTATTGCATGAGGGCATACTCCTAGAAAATAGGAACCACCTTAACTCCTTCTTAACTGATCCTTTCATCTGATGACAAGTGGCACTGAGGATTGTGTTATATTCTTTCCATGACTAGCTCATGTAGTTAACCGGGGGGTTAGAGGGGGGGCAAAGCCCCCCTTTCATTGCACCGATTGCATAGCGGAGGGCTTAGAGGGGGTTTGAGGGGTGCAAGTAACCCCCCTCTATGGGGTCTTGGGCAGCGCCCTGGAAAATTTTGTTTTTTGGACCCTATATTGGGTTGGGCGGACCTACCTATGGTTTTGTGCATGATTTTCACACATGGTTTTGAACGCGATGGTTTTCGGTCCATTGTATTGGATTCTTCGGCATGTATAAATATGTATTGTAAACATTGAAAGGAACATAATGAAAAATCAAGCTAGTAGTCCCGGTTTTGGGATCCACGGGAAAATATTTGTGTATATGTATTTTATGTGTTATGCTCTCGCATTGTTTATTTTCTGTGTTTTAGAATTTGTATGTAGGTATTTTTTGTACAGGGTTAAAACCTACATTTGGTATTAGAGTTGTTTTGGCTTCAAAGGGATGCCTTTGTTGCTGAGGGATTTCACTCGGGACTATGGTAGACCCTGTTCAGTGGGAGATCTGCGGGATTGATTCTAGTGGTGAAATAAGATGGCAAGTAGTGGGAAGATAGAGATCGAGAAATTCAATGGTCAGATTTTTGAGTTATGGAAACTCAAGATGGAGAATTTGTTGGTGGATAAAGATTAGTGGATCGTGATAGATCCAGTTACTAAACCAACGGGAGTGTTTGATGGATAATGGAAGAAGTTGGATTGGAAGGAGAAGAGCACGATATGATTGTGTGTCTCGAATTCAGTATTTTTGAATGTATCAGGGGAATCTATGGTGAAGACTTTGTGGGACAAGTTAGGGACTTTGTACCAATCTAAATCTCTGGTGAATAAATTGTTCCTAAAGAAAATGTTGTATAACCTGAGGATGAAAGATGGAGACTCGGTGATATAGCATCTAAACGAGTTTAATACTGTGGTAAGTTAGTTATTATCTATTGATATTAAAATTTTAGACGAAGATAAGTGCATCAGTTTCTTGTGTTCTCTGCCAGATCATGGGATAGTCTAGTTATTACAATAGGTAGCAATGCAACTGCCTTGCAGTTT
The DNA here is from genome assembly GCA_000404065.3 of Pinus taeda. Lineage (NCBI taxonomy): Eukaryota > Viridiplantae > Streptophyta > Pinopsida > Pinales > Pinaceae > Pinus > Pinus taeda. The sequence goes on along the minus strand of APFE031421720.1, from coordinate 226,086 downwards.
GATGAAATAGTCTCATCCTTGCTGATGAAGGAGATGAGACAGAAAAATATGGAGAGCTAGAATGGTGATGCCTTATCTGTACGAGGATGGTCCCAGAACAGAAACAAAAAAAAGTCATCGAGTGGGAGGTCTAAATATAGAGGGAGATCTAAATCTCCACGAAAACCTATAAAGGTGGTTTGCTAGAAATGTGGAAAGGAAGGGCACTACAAAAGGGACTCTAAATCCAAAGCTCTTGACGAAGGAAAGGGATCTGATGATGCTCCTTCTACAGAGGTGAAAACCACCTCAGATGAAGGGGGGATGTGTACTTGGCTTCTTCAAGTACACATGTAGATCATGAGGCATGGTTGATTGACTCAGGTGCATCCTTTCACTTCACTCCCCATAAAGAGTGGTTCTGTGAGTATGAGAAATATGATGGTTGTGATGTCTTCTTGGGGGATGACAGGAAGGCTAGAATCATTGGTCACAAAAAATTAAAGTTAAAGTTGCAAGGTGGAAGGGTTAGAACACTTCCAGGTGTTCTGCATATTCATGCATTAGCCAGAAATCTGATTTTCATAAGCAAGATGGATGATTCAGGTGTAAAAACAATGCTCGAGAAGGATACCTGCAAAATGGTCGAGGAGCACTCATATTTATGCTGGGAGTTCGGATTGGAACTCTGTACAAGTTGTAGGGTGGCACTATTATTGATGGGTGCAACAGTTTTGTGGTTCCTGAAAGTGGAGTAGAAAATCTAGTGGTCTCTAGAGAGAAGACCATGTTGTGGCATCAAAGGCTTGGACATATTGGAGAGAAGGGCCATTGAATACTTCATGGTAAAGGTATGGTAGAAGGTGTGAGTAATAGCTCTTTGGATTTTGATTTCTATGAAAATTGTGTATATGAGAAGCAGAATCGGGTGAGTTTCTCTCTGGTGGTAAGAGGGCGAAACATATATTAGAACTTGTGCACAGTGATGTGTTTGGACCTGTGAAGGTTCCATCACTAGATAAGTCTGTGTACTATGTATCATTTATAGATGACTTCTCAAGGAATACATGGATATATTTCCTTAAGAAGAAATCTGAAGTCTTTGAGAGGTTTAAATAATTTAAGGCTCTCGTGGAAAACCAGACAGAGAAGATGATAAAGGTGTTGAGGACAAATAATTGTGGAGAGTTTTGTAGTAAGGAATTTGAAGAATTCTGTAAGAAGTGTGGTATAGCATGATAGAAGACTACTCCATACACACCTGAGAAAAATGGATTTGTAGAAAGAATGAAAAAGACGTTGATGGAAAGGGCAAGAAGCATGCTTAGTGGTGTCAGGTTAGGACAAGAATTCTAGGCAGAGGTGGTGGAGACAACATGTTACGTGGTCAACAAATCACCTTCATCAGCGTTGGAGGATAAGACTCCACAAGAGGTATGGACTAGTAAGAAACCCTCTCTTTCACATCTGAGGATATTTGAATGTTATGCATATGTACATGTTCCAAAGGAGAAAAGGACCAAGTTGGATAGTAAATTTGAAAAGTGCATCTTTATTGGGTATAAGGATGGTTTAAAGGGTCATAAGCTTTGGAACCCAGTAATAAGGAAGGTTGTGTACATCTGAGATGTGGTGTTAAGAGAGGTGAAAGATGTTATTAAATATGAAATCCAACCAAAGGGACCTGAGAAGATAGAGTTTGAGCTTAAGGAGGAAGAATCAGACTCTACAGCAGAGGAGGAATCAAGAGATGAAGAGCCACAAAATCCGGGTATGAGAATATAGCTAGAGAAAGAAAGCAGCCATAAAGGTATAGTCCATCTTCTTTCTGTTCAAATTTTACCTTATCTGTTACTAATGATGATCCTAGAACTATGACGGAAGTAGTAGAATCAGAGGATGGAAACTCTAGAAAGAGGCCATGGCTGATGAAATGGCATCTTTGCACAAAAATGAGGTTTGGGATCTGGTGGAGTTGTCGGCTAGAAGGAAACCCAATGGCAGCAAATGGGTGTTCAAGAAGAAGAAAAATGTAGAAGGAGAGGTGGAGAAATACAAAGCTTGGTTGGTAGAAAAAGGTTACTCGCAGGAGTTGGGAATTGATTTTGGTGATATTTGTTCTCCTGTTGCCAAGGTAGCTGCTATTACATTACTTTTATCTCTTGCTGCTGCTTTTGGTTTTGAGGTAGAACGGATGGATGTGAAGACAACATTTCTTCATGGGGATCTGGAACAAGAGATCTACATGAAGAAACCTAAAGGTTTTGAGATGAAGGGTAAGAAAGAAATGGTATGCAAGTTAAAGAAGTTTTTTTATGGGTTAAAACAGTCACCAAGGATGTGATATCAAAAATTTGATACATTTATATGAGGAATTGGCTTCACCAGAAGCAAAGCATATCACTGTGTGTATTTTAAATTAATTGGTGACCGTGTTATTTATCTGGTCTTATATGTGGATGATATGTTGTTGGTTGGAAATGACAAAGAAATTATCCAAGATTTGAAGACCCAATTGTCCTCCAAATTCGACATGAAAGATCTTGGTGCTACAAACTATATTGTGGGCATGGAAATTAAAAGAGACCGAGAAAAGAGGAAGCTCTAGTTAAACCAGAGGAAGTATGTCGAGATAATGCTACAGAGGTTTAATATGCAAGATAGTAAATCGGTGAAGGTTCCTATTCCTGTAGGTGTGAGGTTATCTATTGAACAATGTCCCAAGTCACAAGAAGAGGAAGAGGACATGTCCCATGTTCCATATGCAAGTGCAGTCAGTAGCCTGATGTATGCAATGGTCTATGCTAGACTAGACATTACACATGAAGTGATAGTATTGAGCAGGTTTATGTCAAAACCAGGGAAGAAGCACTGGACAACAATGAAGCAAGTTTTCAAGTATTTGCGTGGCACTAGTGATTATGGTTTGTGCTACTAAGGAAGACCAGGATTGGATAGAGTGTTGGATATTCATGGCTTTGTTGATGCAGACTGGGATGGATATCTGGATTAGAGAAGATCTACAAGTGGGTACGTGTTTAACCTATTTGGAGGTGTAGTCAATTGGATGAGTAAGAAACAATCTGTAGTGGCATTATCAACTACAGAGGCAAAATATATGGCAGCCACTCATGCAAGCAAGGAAGCAGTTTGGTTGCAGATATTGTTTTCAAGTATCGGATTAGTACAGGGAGCTATAAGGATAGGCTGTGATAGCCAAAGTGCAATTTTCTTGGCAAAGAACCCTTCATATCATTCAAAGACAAAGGACATTGATGTTCAGTATCACTTTGTGAGGGATATGTTAGAAGACAAAAAGGTGTTGTTGGTAAAGGTGGACACTTTGAAGAATAATGCAGATGCATTGACAAAATCTGTGAGCTCTGAGAAGTTCTCTTGGTGTAGATAAA